>JAHXMU010000037.1:4012822-4030216 GCA_019455685.1 Philornis downsi
AAACTTTTCTATACGAAAAGTGTCTCGACCGAAACTTTTCTATACGAAAAGTGTCTCGACCGAAACTTTGCTATACGAGAAGTGTCTCGACCGAAACTTTTCTATACGAAAAGTTTCTCGATCGAAACTTTTCTATACGAAAATATCCCGACCGAAACTTTTCTATATGAAAAGTGTGTCGACCGATACTTTTCTATGCGAATAGTGTGTCGACCGAAACTTTTCTATACGAAAAGTGTCACGACCGAAACTATTCTATACGAAAAGTGTCACGGCCGAAACTATTCTATACGAAAATTGTCTGGACCGAAACTTTTCTATATGAAAATTGTCTGGACAGAAAGTTTTCTATTCGAAAAATGCCCGAACAGAAATGTTTTTATACGAAAAGTGTTTGGACAGAAAGTTTTCTATACGAAAATTGTCGGGACAGAAGGTTTTCTATGCGAAAATTATCTGCACAGAAAGTTTTCTATAAGAAAAGTGCTTGGACAGAAAGTTTTCTACATGAAAAGTGTCAGGACAGAAAGTTTTCTATACGAAAATTGTCTGGACAGAAGCTTTTGATTACATTTCTTCATTTTCAGTTTTTCACGAGAAGTGTCTGGATAGAATATATAGATAGATCTTTCTGTATGAAATGTGTGTTGGAAGCAAATTTTCTATACGAAAAGTGTGTTGATGGCAAAGTTTCTATATCAAACTTGGCAGAGAATTTTTGATATATTTAAAATTGTGTCTTGGACTTTTCAACTTGAAAATTACCTTTCCATGACACTTTGTTTACAAAAAGTTTTTAGGGGATTGTTCTATGTTAAAAATATGTATCTTTGAAGTCTCCGGAAAGTCCTATTTAACAACTGCTTCGATTTCCACTATACCCCCTGTGGTAGTTGGCATTGCCAGCTTAAATAACATATACGTGCCTGCACCCTGTGCTGTTATTCTATCGTTCTATAGTTTCATTTATCACTTTGTTATGTGGTTTTTTTACATGAGAACGGGTATAAAGAAAAGTTGGGTGAAGTGATTAAGTTTTTTTGTATTAAATTGCTATCGGTAAAGTGAAATATTTTAACAAGAATCTATAGAAATTACAAAAAGAAGAATAACCACGAAAGGCAGAAAAAGCCAATAACAAAAAAATAAATTTAAACACAAAATGATGTATGAAAAAAGCTTGTGATTAATTGTCAAAAAGTGGAAAAAACGAAGAGAAATGAAAAGTGAAATTTTTTACAAGCCGCCGCCGCATATGAGGAAACATTCTAGAGACATTAGTGTTCGCTGCCTCCCTCCACCTTCGCTGCGAGCAGCAAACTATCATCTGCTATTATGACAAATGCGAGAAATATTTTGGCGAATGCCGACAACTTTTTTTGGGCTATTTTTATCACTTTATGTGAGCTACTTCTGCATAGAAATGTTATGTGTGTGAGGAAATTGCGTTCTGCGTCTTTAATTGCGGGCGTTTTACGGTTTTGTTTCGATGGAAGGAAAATAAAAAACCTAAGACTTTGGATGTGCCGAGGTAGTTTACGGGTTCAAATAAATTTACCCGCAAGTTCGTTGCACC
Organism: Philornis downsi; assembly: GCA_019455685.1. Taxonomy (NCBI): domain Eukaryota; kingdom Metazoa; phylum Arthropoda; class Insecta; order Diptera; family Muscidae; genus Philornis; species Philornis downsi. The sequence continues at coordinate 4,014,399 of JAHXMU010000037.1, forward strand.
TTTTTTACGCTCTTTTTTTTTGATTCGTTCTTTTTCAGCTATGGGTAATGATATCGAGTAGTAATTGTTTATATTGTCGGTGTACTTAGTACAATCAGAATTGCTGTGCCTGTCGGTGTAGGGTTGCCAATCGGCATATCTTGACGAAGGCGAATTGTGGCACCATGAAGGACTGTCATTCAAAAAGTAAATGAAAAAATACTATGCGAAGCCTACAGGCTTAAATCTGGTTCAGCGTACAGTCCAAAGTCGAAAAGACGCCTTTAAGCGGTTGGTCAAACAAATTTAGGAGGTAAAAAGGTTTTAAAACGGCCGGGATAGACGCAACACAATCCAGGGTGGATACACAAGTGAAAAGTATTTTTTGCATAATATCGGATATTCGGTTCTTTTAAAAAAAATTTTCTATATAGAAAATAAATTTTTGTAAAGAAATATTTGATCTTATATAGTGTTATCCATAAAAAAATACATTAAGCAATGATCTCGATAAAACGCTTGAATTTTGCCATTATGTACGAAATACAATTTCATTTAAATGACCGCCTCTGGATTGGTTGTAATAGTGGATCCTTTTGAGGCTTGTGAGAGCATGCTAAAAATTAAAAGAAATGACTTTGTGGCGTAGGTCGCTTAAACTTATGATGGATCGTCAGAGTTTAAAATTTGGGATGGATGCGATCTATATTTTGATATTAAAACGAAAAGAATTTTTTTTACTTGGGCGAAAGGTTTAAGTTACAAGGTATATAAATGAAATAAAAGTGGGTGAATTTTCACCCACAAAATGCTACCCTTAAGTTTGTAGAATTAGGCAGTCCAAAGAAAAGGACAATAGCCCCTTTTTTCAATTTTGTAAATTATTAAACAGTTTCTGCCTACGTCTTGTTTTTAATCGGTGAAATAATTGCATGATGATAACTGGGCGCATGTCAGAGACATCCTTTTATTATACGAAATATATCGATTAATTCTGCTCTTTTTTTATTTTTTAGTATCGAAACGACAATGATCGTAATTATTGTGCGTTGGAATGCACCTTATCTATATGCATGAAATGTAACCTGTATTACTTTTAGTTTACGTATAAATGGGAAAATTGCGGAAAAATTTATGACATCTGCAATATTTAAGTGGAGGTGTCAGAAGACTCAATATATCGACATAGTTCGCTTTACCGTTTTTTTTCAACCTCAATAACGCTGAATTTTTGTTACTCCATTACAAGCTATATGAATTGGCACAATTTGTTATCTAGCAACTTGTGCTGTAGATAATTTTTCTTAATGAGTTCCTTCATCTTTCCAACAAACTACTTCGTAAAGAAAGAAAAAGATTGTGAAATAATCAAATTTAAAAGAAAATAAGCTTTCCAATTTTTTTCGGTTGGCTCTTATTTATTGTTGGAAAAAGCTATATAAAATAGATGTTTGTTAAGATTTTGGATTTTTATTTTTTAAACAAAGTTAACTACCTTCATGCTTCAGAAAAGTCGTTTGTTTTGTTTCTAATATATTATGTTATCATTTAACAATTTTTCAGTTTTTTTTCATGGCAATCCCTCTATCAATCCGGTCCTTTAGCAACAAGAAAACACAAAGCCAGTTAAAAAAACAACACAAAAATACAACGAAAGTGTGTGGCATAAAAGAATGTAGAGAGAAATGAAATGAGCAAGCAAGTTGCACCCAGCAACATTCTGACTCTGGTTTCATGCATACAATAAAGAATAACAACAACAACAGCAATAAAACGAATTTCCTTTTGAAAACAAGTTTTCCAATTGCTGTTTCACACTAATTCCATTTTCTCACTTCATCATCTGCTGCTGCATCATTCCCACTAACGTTGCAGGATTGGTTGGCACCGTAAATCTATATTAAGTAAATTAAATTGAAATAGTTTTCTATACTTTTCTCGGTGTCCCCCATCATTGAAGCAATCAAAAAATCATTCCTCCACCACTAGCTCCATTAACATTATTATCAGTATACAACAAAATTCACACAGGCGAACTCGAACAAAAAAAATCAGCGATGGCCTTTTGGGATTTTTACCTCAACAAATTCATCAATACGTTGTATTTTCTTTTTAATCGTGTCTTTTAGGACTAACATAACTTTAATAGATAATTTGCAAAATCAAGCAAAAAATTTTGACGGCTTCATGAATGTTCTCACATTGACCATAATATTCATTATTATCGTTATCGTTATCAACACAGCACTGTCAACATTAGAAACGTCATAATCACTGTCGTATGCTAGCCAGCATCTCACTAGAATTTTATAGAAAAAGCTGGGTGGGAGAGCAATTGGCCCTACAATGATGTTTAGAGATTTCTTTTGTCAATAGAGTTGCCAGACGAAAATCAATTTGACGTACACACACATCGTCATTTGATTAAATAAGTACTCTTACATTCCGGGAATTGCAATAAATGGTTTTACTGATTGCCAACTGACCAATTTTCGATGAAAAATTTGCCGATATTTGCCGACACGGTTTGCCTTGAATTCATATACTTAGTAATCCGGACGGTATCGTGAGGTACTGTATATCAAGAACTATAATCCGACAAATTTCTTGAATATAGAAAAAAATCGTAGCCCGCCTTGTAAAACATCTTCGCGCTTATACAGGGTGGGCCATAAGGGTGTTGGCGGTTTAAATATTCAATTAAAAAAAAAACTACGAAATATAAAAAAAATATAAAAATATATTTTTTAAAAAGTAGAAGCATGGGAATTTTTAAGACTTAAAAATAATGTTGTCCAAATGGCTTCCCTCGGCTGCTTGACACTCTTGGAACCGAAGTCGCAAATTTTGGAAAACTCGTTGAAAAGTTGTTCTCGGTATTTTGTTACTTTCCTGAATAATGTTCCTCTTCAACTGCTGTAAATTGGTCGGATTATTCTCGTAGACTACCGATTTGAGGTAGCCCCATAGAAAATAATCGCATGGAGAGAGATCGGGGCTACGTGGGGGTCATTCAATATCCCCCCTTTTCGAAATGAGTTTTCCAGGAAAAACATTTTTCAGCAGCTCTATGGATACCCTAGCCGTATGACATGTGGCCCCATCCTGTTGAAACCACATCCTCGAGGTATTGCCTTGAAGTTCTTGCAAAGCTGGCACCAAAAAGTCTGCTAGCATGTTGCAATAATTGTTCGCTCTAACCGTCATCGTCTGAAACAAGAACACGCTCCACAATGTCGGCTGATCTTGCAGAAACTGGGCGACCACGAACCGTAATTGGTACTGTTGAGCCGGTTGTTTCAAACATTCTGATCCATTTTCGTATCACATTGGCGCTTGGAACTTCACTTAAATCGTGTAAACCGTGTTCATGCCCATACAAACGTCGTGCAGTAATCACTGATTTATTGTTTTCGTAATATGCTCGGACACAAAATGCACGCTGCACTCCCGTGTACGGCTCCATGGCGACTAAATTTCCAGGAAGCGGCGCAGCGAACAACATATCCCCCCGCCACCCCGCGCCGCGCGTTACCGAGAAATTGAAGAATTAAATCGCCAACACTCATATGGCCCACCCTGTATTATGGGCGTGCTTACAAATATTTTTCTGAAGTGTTGATTTTTTTTGTGCAAACAACTTCTAATTGTGAAATCCCCTTCCATATCAAAACATGGTAAGAAAAATTTAGGAATTGCATCAAAAACTTATTCTACATAACAATTTTTTTAGAAAATTTAGCAACTTTTTGCACATAGAAGAAATTCCTTTGTTGTGTTCCTATTGTCACAAACTTGTAACTATATTTGCCTATAAATGGTGATGTATCTTTAATTAGGTTATAAAATACTAACATTAACCCGTAAGAAACAAATATTAGGGTAAAATATACTTAAAACGACCAAAAATGATATAGTGGTATTGAGCGGCTCACAATACAATATATGTATAAAATATGATAAGGGCCGTTTTTTGAAATTCTGGTGCGTCAATTGTACGACTAATCAAATAATCGTAGGCTTTGTTTATTCGAGTTACGAATATGTACTAGACTAATCGCAAACAGATTAATTTAAATATATGATTAATAAATGAATAAGTTTTTGTTGCAGTGTATCGAATTGGTTCTGTGTAAGGACCTGTTTTTGGTGTTATAAAAAACAAAACGATTTTACTCGCACTGTTTTGTATGATGAATTGCATTTTTTTTTGCAAAACTTTTTTGAGATTCTAAAAGTGGTAGACATGTTGCAGAAAACAGGATAATCTGTGAGATAAGAATATTTCCTAAGTCAGCCATGACGTTTCTTTATTAATTCTTAATTTGCGTGTGTATATCGTGTATAAACCAGGGTGAGATATGATTTTCTTAATATTTGGAACGAATAAAACACTTACATATGTTCATGTATAGATTTCCTTCTAACCGGTTGGTTGCATCAGTTTTAAACAATTATTAAAGAATATTTTGTTCTGATATCACATTCTCGTGCTTATATTATGTTGTAACGTTTTAAAAAAGGGCGTTGGTCTGGGGAAATTCGCATCAGTCGCTGTTTATAAAAGATAAAACTTGAAACTTTGCGTTTTCTGTGGCCTATATCAAAATACGCTTCTTCTGATACTTTTTTAAAATGTTGATTTGCGCAAGAAATGACTGCTGAATTATTTAGAGCGATTATTTTATAGAAACTCACTTCTTATCGGACGATTTTAAAAATCAGTTTTACAGTTGATATTTTGCTGACATTGCAAATGAAAAAATAAATCATGGAAATATAGAAATGTTATGATACCAACAAAATATGTATGTAGTATATATTTTGTTTAAAGAAAATTATCTCCGAAGAAAAATACATGTTTTCCTTCACAAGATTTGCTAACGGCAACCCCGTTTTTTCTAAAGTGTCAACCCAAGATAGGAAATAAAATTCAATCAAAAGTATAAGCATAGAAATCGGGAAGAAAAAAAAAACAATACACGCAAGGGTACGCAATTCGGACAAATGCACAAATGCCGCGCGCGTACGCCAGCAACAATGGCTCAAAAGGTTTTTTTAGGACATCATTACCAACAGCAGCAACATTAGCACACGACAACGAAAACATCTGCGGCAGCAGCAACTCAAACAACAACAACGTGAACATCGTCACAACATTTCGACGATTATGCTGACATGCCCAAAAATGCACACACACAGAAAATCCCAACATCACAAAGAAAGAACATTGATTAAAGAAAGAAAAAAAAGTAATAACAATAAGAGTGACTTGAGAAGAAATACTTTTGCATCAGGCTGTAAAAAAGAGCAAATAATCACAACGACATCATTGGCGGTATTGCCAGATGTCGGTCGAGTAATATTCGTGATAAGAGGGACATTTTGTTGCATTTGTGGGAAGACCAATTAAAAACCCAGGAAGTTGCTGGAGTGATTTTAGTCTGGTGCCAATTTTGGTAATTTATTGTCATTTTAAAATTGGATTTCAAACCTTAATAGCAGCCACTTATCTTTCTTTATGGTGTCTGACGAAACATTTCGAGTAGTCCAGTAATTAAAAAGCCTGGCTAACGCTTCTGTGACATTCAGAATCGTCATTAAACCGTTAAGCGAGTGTAAATATATAATGCGTGCATGTGAGAAGCTCACCCAAATCTCATTCTTGAAATTTATTTTGTTCGTAATCCCCAATAAATTGTAAGGAAAATGAACCACATTATAGAAAATTAGAAATGTTTGTTGAGAAGTTTGGTCGATAAACTTGTTCGGTAATTTATTGTAAGTTTAATTTCTATAAGTTTTGCTACACATCTTTTGCTTGTAAATAAAAAAACGATTAGATGTGATGTCCATATTTCTGGAAAGACTAAAAGTTGTTCTACTGTCTACTAAAGACCTTACATGTTATGCATGATTTTAGTCTCTTTCGGAGATTCTGTTTTAATGCTTTATGTTTTTGGGTTTCTTTAGGATTATATAAAATGGTCGGTATAAGGAAATTTTCGCTTACTGCTGGTTACAAAAGGTAAGGCTGATCGTTAATATAAAAATAACGGTTCCCTAATGCCTTAGCTGTACGAAATCACAATTTGGCACTTCCTCGAAGTTTCCTGTTGATTCAAAATGAGATGTAGTAGTCCTTATCAGATTATCCTAAAAAACAAAATTGTGATTAAGTTGCAAAAAAATTACCAACCTATTTTAGATCCGTTTGGATCTGAAAGCAAATCTAATTGGATGTTGTCAGGTCCATTGAATATTCATATTTGTTTAGATTAGGACTCAACCAATTGTATGTAAATTCAATTTGATCCGAAATTTGTCCCACACATACATACATAATTCGGTGTAATAATATTTAGCCACATCGAAACCGGTATAATAATAGGTTTTGTTTGACCCCAAATTTGTGCTACTTTTAAATATAAAAATATCTTTTTTTTATCTAAAAGTATTTAATTTTATGAGGAGATTCCAATTGATTTCCAGAGTCAATATTAATTGCAGATCAACAAAATCTTTTCCAAGTTTATCTTGGAAACTAAGGGCATTCTTGTCCTACCATGGATACTCAGAGCTGGCTTACAGTACATTTTGAGAAAAAAGAAATTGCGTGGAAGCAAATAACGGGCAAAAATTAACAATTCAAAGCAGTTAAAGGTGTAAAAACAGGCTAAAACAGAGTTCAGGTAAATTCTAAAAACATTCAATTCATATATAATTTCTACCTTTTTATTCCACATTGTTATATTTATAATGAGGATTTTTAAAACTGTGAACTGATCTGTTCAGATCCAAAAGATAATCAATGTGACCCAATAAATCGGATATACTCGGATCCAATATGATCTAATTATGCTATATATCAGACATAACTGGGTCTAGCAAGATATAAAAGAAACTGTTGCGAGGAATGAAATGGGTACTATCTCTATGAGATCATGTTTACGAACATTGCGTTTAACGTTCCAAAATATAAATAACGCTAAACCTGTATAGTACCAGCTACTTGTTGGAGTTTCAATAACACTTTGTTCATTTCTACTTTGTTTGTTATATGTGTATTCAAAATATTTGTTTCTATGTTAGCATTGAAAAACTGAATTTTCCTTTAATGTCGTATTTAGTAATTTTTTTTCACTCCGAATAAAACTTTTAAACTTTTCACATCTGAATAATTCTGGAGTAAGCCTCACCTTAATAGGTTATGGGCCTTTAATTGTAAGGATTCTCGATATAAAAAAAAAGCAGTCGGACATACGATATTAATACCTGAAGACAAGATGGATTTGAGAATTAATTTCCCGAAGCTAAATAACACTAATTACCATTCATGGAAGTTTAACGTTGAAATGGTCCTTTTGGAAAGGGAACTGTGGAACCATATAACGGATGCAGTACCAAAAAATCCAGATGCTGCATGGACCCTTAAGGACGGCAAAGCTCGTGCTGTTATTGGTTTGTCTATAGAAGATTCCCAGAAGATTCACATTAGGAAATATACAACGGCAAAGGGATACTGGACCGCTCTCAAAACCCAACATGAAAAATCAAATTGGAGTAACAGAGTTTCCCTCATCCGTCGTTTGTCTTCGAAACGCATGGAAGGTCAATCAATGGACACCCATACATATCTCAGAATTTATGGAAATTGTTGGTAAGCTGGAAGATCTTGGGGAAGAGTTTCCTGAGCATAAAATCATATCGTTTCCGCTCGGAAGCTTATCGGAAGACTATAATGCCGTAGTGTTCGCGTTGGAAGTTCGTTCAGAAGCTGATCTTAACCTGGAATTAGTAAAAGAAAAGTTTATGCAGGAATCAAGAAGAAGATTGGAGTTATGTCCAAGCCAGGAAGTTGCTCTAAAAACTAAACAGAAAAATATTAGTAATTTAAAATGCTTCTTGTGTGGAAAGCCTGGGCATTTTAAAAAGAGTTGTCCTCAAAGAGAACAAAAGACCAAGGATGTTGCGAAATATACCTCAAACAAAGATAGACATGTTTGCTTTGTGGCACCAACGAAACGCAATAAAAATTGTTGGTTTGTTGATTCCGCTGCAACATGTCATATAAGTTGCAATGTGCACTTCGTCTCAAAACTTGATATGAGTCGAAATGATGACGTTTTCCTTGCAAATGGACCAAATCTTAAATCCAGTGGTGTTGGTGAAGTAGAAATATTCTACAACGGAAGTAAAGTTTTGCTGAAAAATGTTCTTTTCATACCAGATCTTGACGGAAATTTATTGTCGGTGTCAAAACTGACAATGGAAGGATTTGAGGTAAAGTTTGAAGGAACGAAATGTCAGATATCCCGAAATGGTGAGGTCTATATGACTGCTCTTTTACGGGATAATTTATTCGTCATCAATAACAAACATGTAGCGATGTTAACAATATGCATTCATACGTGGCACAGACGGTTAGGCCATCGTGATGAGAAAGCAATCAAAGCTGACGTGAACAATTCTCTAATGAATGGAATTGGTTTTTTGTAACTGCAATTGTGTCAGAAAATGTAAAACATGCATAAAGGCTATGATGACCAGGAAGCCATTTCCGAAAGTAACCGAGAATAGATCCGAGAATATCTTAGATTTAGTACATAGTGATTTATGTGATGCAGAATTGTACTCCGAGAGGAAATCGATATGTTTTGACCCTAATCGACGACAAGAGTAGATTTTGCATAGCCTATTTCCTGAAAAATAAGAATCAAGCTCTCGAAAAAATAAAAGAATTTGTTGCGTTTAGGGAAACTAAATTTGAAAAGCGTATGAAAACCTTGAGAACTGATCGAGGCGGAGAGTTTTGTGGTAAGGAAATGGAGATTTTCTACGAAGTAAAGGAATATTCCATCAGCTTACAGCTCCATATACGCCGGAACAAAATGGCGTTGCAGAAAGAAAGAATAGAAGTTTAATGGAAATGGCAAAATGCATGCTCTTTGATGCCGAAATGGATCTGAAGTATTGGGCAGAAGCTGTAAATGCTGCTAATTACATGCAGAATCGCCTCCCATCAAGTTCCACTGCTCTAACACCTTATGAGGAATGGTATTCAAGAAAGCCAAGTTTAAAACATATAAGAATATTTGGATCGATTGCATATGCTCATATTACTAAAATAAACGAAGAAAATAAATAACGAAAATTGATAGTGTTTCAAGAAAATGTCGACTTGTTGGATACTGTGATGAATCAAAAGCCTATCGTCTATTGGATTTAAGTGACAATTTAATAATAATAAGCCGAGATGTCGAATTTTTGGAAAATTCTGCGCTAGGAACTATAGAAATAGTATTGTCGGAAAATGAAAAACCTGATTTGGAGGAAAAAGTACATTTCAAAGTGGACTTGCTGATAGAGGAACCCGATTTCAACAGTGATCCAAATATTGATACTTTGTCTGTGGATGAACAGAGTCCTGCCTTCGAAACAGCAGGTGAATCGACAACCTCAGAAGTGGAATTTGAAGATATCAAACGGAGAGTTTTTTCAAGATCAACAAAGGGCATTAAGCCGAAAAGAATCGAGATAAATATGACAACATTGGGAACGGAACCTCGAACATATGATGAAGCTATGCAACATCCTGACAAAGAAAAATGGAAACAAACTATGTAAGATGAAATGCAATCTATATATATAAACAATACGTGGGACCTTGTAGAACTACCTAAAGGTAGAAAAGCCCTAAGTTGCAAATGGATCTATAAAATTAAAACCTTAGTGGGTGGTTATAAGCGGTACAAAGCTAGGTTGGTAGCAAGAGGGTTTTCTCAAAAATTTGGAGAAGACTATGACCATATCTTCGCACCGGTCATCAAACATACCACCTTGCGTACACTACTGGCAGTAGCATCTCCCAAGAATCTAAAGATTCACCACATTGATATAAAAACGGCATTTTTAAACGAGAAGATAGATAGACAAGGAAATCTACATAAAGCAGCCGAAAGGGTTCGTTGAGAACCGGAAAGAAACGCTAGTCTGCAAATTGAACAAAAGCATTTACGGGCTCAAATAATCTGCAAGATGCTGGAATCGCCGAATCAACAACGTATTAGCCGGATTCGGATTCAGAATGGGAAATGCAGATAATTGCTTATATGTGAAGGGCATTGATGGCGATTGGTATACATTCTCGTTTATGTACATGTAGACGATATAATTAAAGCTGCGAGTTGTGACAATGTTATCAAGAATTTGATTGCTTACATATCATCTCAATTCGAAACTTCAACTATATTTAGGAATGGAAATCTCAAGAAATGAGCAAGGACTATTTTATATGTCACAATGTTGCTATATTGAAAAAATGTTAAAGCTTTACAATATGGAAAATGCAAAACCATCAAATACTCCCTTGGACACAGGCTATTTTAAATCATTGGGAAAAGAAGAATTTTTTGAAGACAATCACAAATATAGGATGGCAATTGGGTCTCTGCTCTATTTAGCGGGAAATACGAGACCGGATATTTCTGCAGCAGTTTCTATTTTGGCACGAAACATAAGCAATCCTACGAAGAAAGACTGGAATGAGGTAAAACGGGTCTTCAGATATCTAAAAGGAACGAAAAATCAAAAACTATATGCTGGAACAAAACAAATGAAACTCATTGGGTATGCCGATGCTGATTGGGCTGGGGACGTTAAGAATCGAAGGCCACCAGCGGCTACCTGTTCAAGTTAGGATCTGCAACAGACAGTAATTCTAGTCGAAAGCAAAGCATAGTGACACTTTCGTCAACAGAGGCAGAACTCGTTTCTTTGACTGAAGCAACACAAAAATGTGTTTGGTTACAACAGCTTTTAAATGATTTTAACATAGAACTTTCGGAAAAGCCCATAATTTTCGAAGACAACCGAAACTGTCTTAAATTACTGGAGGGCGAGAAAGTCAACCCACGCAGCAAACATATTGATGTGAAATACTTTTATATCAGGGACGTTAAGAGTTCTGGTAGTATAATATATGATTACTGTCCTACTGATAATATGATTGCAGATATGTTTACTAAACCTTTAGCAAACATAAAGCTAAAGAAATTTGGAAAACTCAGCGGTCTAACTACAATATATTAAACATAGTATTCGATGTTATGTTATTGAGAAGGGGTGTTGGAGTTTCAATAACACTTTGTTCATTTCTACTTTGTTTGTTATATGTGTATTCAAAATATTTGTTTCTATGTTAGCATTGAAAAACTGAATTTTCCTTTAATGTCATATTTAGTAAATTTTTTTCATTCCGGATAAAACTTTTAAATTTTTCACATCTAAATAATTCTGGAGTAAGCCTTACCTTAATACTACTATCAAATTAGTTTTTGTGAGCGTCCTATTCCCTTCTTAATCTGAGAGGACCGTACTAACGGAATACGTTGCTAAAATAACACGTGAGCAGAGATAAATGTTCCCCGAAGGGTCAAATAATACATTTTATTTAACAAAATCCCATACTCGAATCTATAGATAAAAGTCTGGTAGTGGCAACACTGATCCAAGTACTTGTTAAATTATACTCCCTCTCTTTTGTCTTCTTTTCTCTTTAATTGTGCTCAATTGAGAATTCCAAATAATACAGCAAGAGCAGTAAAAAATAGCAGCAGACTCCCAAATACACAAGACGAGGAGATGCCGATTTTTTTCATTCTCATACAATGCTCGCATCACACACTGTAGTAGGACGACGTCGGCAACGTAACTTAACTGGTGGTGGTGGCTAGCATTCGGTGGATTTACTTACATTCAATTTACTTGTTAGTGTCGTGTGTGTGTGTTTTTTTAATTGTAATATATTTCATGAATATCACCTATTGTTTGTTGTATTTGTAATATAATGCTTAAATAAAACAAAACTAAACGAATAGAGTTCCCAGCGTCTGGTGTCTAATGACGTTGTGTGATTGGTGCCAAACAAAATTTGATCAAGAGAATTAAAAAAAGTTAAACGGCATAAATCATTTAAAAATAGCGAACGACAGCAGAACGAGTAGCGTATGATAAAAAAAAGAAAGAACGCGGAAGAAAACTGTAAAAAGATCCTAAATCGCAATCCTACAAAGTGGCACAAATAATTTAGATAAAAATAGCCAAAAAATAGTGATGTTTGTCATAACAATAAAACGATAAAAAATGCATAAATAAAATAAGCGAACAAATCTAAAGTGAAATTAATAAAATGCGAAGTATATGTAAATATAGAATTTTTATTTATTATTTTTGCAACAGTTAAGCATAATTTTTAGAAAAGGACAAATATAATAAAAATAATTTATGATAGTGCTAAAAGTTTTTAAACAACGACGAAAGTTTATAGCAAAGCAAATAAAACCAATAACAAAAATAGCACGAAGCAAAGAAGCAGAAAAGTCAACAAAGAAAGGTTCTGTCTATACTCGGGGGTTTTTACATTAAACATCATCCAACTTACTCAAACACACCCGACCAAAGGGAAGATTATTGTGTTGTAAACAAAGGATTAAAAAAGCATAAAAAACCAACCAGCATTTGACCATAAAAGCAACAGAGCAGCATTAACTACAGTTGGTGAATATCCCCACTCAACACATCCACTTGTACACACACATTCACATCCAACAATGGAAGCAGTTGCCAAACATGATTTCTCAGCCACGGCTGACGATGAACTAAGTTTTCGGAAAAATCAAATCTTAAAGGTATGTACCCACAACAGAAATGTGGACAGAGATTCTACAAATCAATACGAAACAATCTTTCTCGATCGTTGACTTATGTTTTTTTTTTTTTTAATTATATAAAGAACGCTGTGAAAAAAGATTAAGTCGGCTTTTTTAAATAAATTTTGTGGGGTATAAATAAAAGTAAGATTTTTTGACGAACTATGGTAATTTATTTTAGTCAGAACACAAAAAGCGGGAGAAAATACTTCAGACTGTAAGCATCCACCTTATCTATGTAAAACAAGTGCGAAACAACGAAGTCATAATGAGTTAAAAATAAAGTTATCAAACGCTATACTTGTTTATTGTTCATTGCTAGCACCTGCGCCAATCCTACTTACGCAGTTGGTTAGATCTGAGTCAGTGGTCCATATATTTTAGAAAGGTTTCATAACTTGAGATTCTTTGATTTTATTTTTCCCCTAATAAACAAAATGTTGGTCCACTGTGCAAAAATTCCAACAACCGCGTCAGTATAACTTATGTTTGTATACAATTGATCAATTTTATGTATCTTGGAATGTTTAATAACGAAACAATATTCTCGTTCCATAATAATTTCTTTTTCTGGTATAGAATATTGCAAAATTCTAAAGGTAAATATAAATTGTTTGTTAGAAACTTACATTTATAGACTGGTGTGGGAGAGTGATGGCGATATTATCCGTTTTTAAGCGCGATTTTTGGAAATTCCTACTAAAAAGTCTGTATTAGGTAATAAGTATTAAAGAGTGGGAAACATGTGCAAATAAGTTTCTATATTTACTCTCAATGTGGCGATGTTTCTATAAACGCAATACCCAGCCTGTATTGTATTGCCTTATAGTCTTTTGGCATTCCATTGCTTTCTCTACGAAAAATGCTAGACAATAGTCATAGAGAAAAATGTCTTACTAACACTTTTCATAGAAATCCTTATCATAGAGAAAAGTGCTTCCTAGAGACTTCATAGAGAAAAGCGTCTTCCTAGACACATTATATTAAGACAAGTGTCTTCCTACACACTTTTCATTTCCTAAATACTTTTTATAGAGAAAAGCGTCTTCCTAGATACTTTTCTTAGAGAAAAGTGTCTGCCTACGTAGACACTTTCACGGGGAAAAACGTCTGCCTACGTAGACTCTTTTCACAGAGAAACGCGTCTGCCTACGTAGGCACTTTTCATATAGAAAGTCGTCTACCTGCCTAGACACTTTTCACAGAGAAAGCGTTTGCCTACGTAGACACTTTTCACAGAGAAAAGCGTCTGCTTGCGTAGACACTTTTCACAGAGAAAAGCGTCTGCTTGCGTAGACACTTTTCACAGAGAAAAGCGTTTGCCTATGTAGACACGTTTCATAGGGAAAATCGTTTGCCTAAGTAGACACGTTTCATGGAGAAAAGCGTCTGCCTACGTAGACACGTTTCATAGAGAAAAGCGTCTGCCTACGTAGACACTTTTCATAGAGAAAGTCGTCTACCTGCCTAGACACTTTTCACAGAGAAAAGCGTCTGCCTACGTAGACACTTTTCATAGAGAAAGTCGTCTACCTGCCTAGCACTTTTCACAGAGAAAGCGTTTGCCCACGTAAACACTTTTCACGGATAAAAGCGTCTGCCTGCGTAGACACTTTTCACAGAGAAAAGCGTTTGCCTAAGTAGACACGTTTCATAGAGAAAAGGGTCTGCCTACGTAGACACTTTTCATAGAGAAAAGCGTCTGCCAACGTAGACACTTTGCAGAGAAAGCCTCTGCCTGCGTAGACACTTTTCATAGAGAAAATTGTCTACCTGCGTGTACACTTTTCACGGAGAAACCGTTTGCCTACGTAGACACGTTTCATAGAGAAAAGCGTTTGCATACATAGACACTTTTCATAGAGAAAAGCGTCTGCCTACATAAACATTTTTTATAGTAGCGTTCTTAAAGAAATTTTAAAATCGAGTTCATTATACGAGAAAGAGTCCTCCCATTAGATTTTTATACCTATGTTTAATATCAAGTTGAATTTGTGGTCTCATTAATATGTCTGTAGCTAAATGATAAAATTTCACTCTAATGTTTTCAACTTGGGGAAGGTTATTTCAGTTGAAGACAACAATAAATTATTGGCAAAACACTTTAATACAAAACAAAACGAAAAAAAGGTATGAATTATCCGCAATTGCATGATCTAAACATGTTTTGAGTTTCGTTAGATTAGGGTTTTATTAATTGTTTTGCGCGCCCGTTAATTTGGCGCAAGAAACGTGTTAAGAATGTGTAATGTAATTTTTCATAACACATGACAGCTAAAAAAATAAAATCAAAATTAAATTTTTTTTTTCATACACATGTTTTCGATTGTGGTGTTTCAGCCACCGGCCTGGGCTATTTATTGCCACCCGATCCATGCCGTCGTCTCGTACGTATGTAATCGACTCGAACATGTTTCTTAATAACTATTATGCAGTTTCGCTTTCATTGGTTGGTTAAATAGTTTCTTTTTGGTTGACGGTGAGAAGGAATAGTAAGAAACAACAAAAAATTATAAGCTTTCAGTTTCAATTAAGAAAGTCATCAAAGAGTTATTTCTGAAAAAATAAACGCACATATTTTCTGGGTTGTTGATTGGATGAATATTGTACAAATAGGAGTGATGGAAAAATAACTCTGAAATTGAATTTAGTTAAAATTGCAATAAATTGGGTCAATTTTGATTGAGGTGTTAGAGCTGCGTAACGAAAAATGGGTTCGAACGGCAAACAGTAAATACATTTTTTAATGATCTTTTCAATCGCGGCTTCTTAGCCAAAGGTGTTTCTTGGTACTTTCTGTTGGAAATAGTCAAGAGTCTTCTGTAAGACAGTAACCGTAACATATGAGCGTAAAAGGAAGTTGTGGGTCAAATTGATTTATTCTTATAATTATCATTTCTTCACTAATACACAAAATGCTGCAGTTCTCGTATATGTTAATGAATAAATTAAGCAATAATATCACCACGAATCGACAATTTCAAAGGCCCCTTAAAGGGATTGTCAAAATTCTTTTCGTCGCTAGTTGGCACAACTTTCCTTTGCACTGACGCGGAGTTTGACAGCGACCTGTCAATTTGTTTGTTTACATTGCTCGAATTAGCAGGTTATACCGAATGTGCTTTGTGA
>JAHXMU010000037.1:4030226-4042320 GCA_019455685.1 Philornis downsi
CTTGTGCCGAATAGTTGAAAATGGCTTATGAATGACTTGGATTTGTGATGAACGATTGGTTGATTATCAACGTCTTCCACTGAAGTTAATATCGATAAAGTGGTGGAAATTGTACTTGAAAATCGTCTAATTTCATTCAAGTTTAAAGAAGATTTTACCATTTTGCAGTTCGGCTAATTCCAAAATATCTGGATTTTCTTTAAAAACGCAATCGCGTAAAGTTCGCTGAAGACATGCTATAACGACTAAATTCCGAAATAACATCATAAAACGCCTTATAACTTATTATAAGACTAGGGTTTACGAGTTTGGTTTCGGAATGGTGTCTTCCAGTTAAGACTGAACTGATCTAAAGTTAAGCTAATGTCGTACAGTAAATAGGGAATACTATATATAAACGTTATGTGGCGTTTAAGAGAGCAAATTCGTCCAAAAAGGCAAGATTTGTGGAAAAAATCTCATGTACTACGATAATTTGCCATCTCGTAACGCTATCAATGTGAGCGAATTTCCGGGGAAAAACACAACTAAAATATAACCGAACATCTATCTTTATGCCTCCGACAGAGTTTCTTCTTCCCAAAATACAAATTTTTACATCGAAGCACACCTTTCAGTCGATAAAAAGCAAATGCAAAAATGCGTTTGAAAAATGAGTTTTGTTGAATGGATTATTCATTGGCAAGGAAACTTACGCATTTTGTGTTTTATAGGTCGATTTTTTAATCATAGTTTTTAAAAATTGAATACAACACTCAAATTTGCATCATATATTAAAATTTTTTATTGGAATTGATAAATCGGTCTTTGACATTTAATTTTTAAAGATAATTTCATGTAAATGTTGTCCGCGGCTCCGTCTCAGAATGTCCATTCGGAAGGTCCAATTTTTCGTCACTTTTTCGAGCATTTCGGCCCGTATTCCACGAATAACGCGTGCTATGTTATGTTGTTCTGTAAGGCTTCAATAATGTTTGGCTCGTCCACATAGACTAACGACTTGACATAACCACACAAGAAATAATCAAGAGGCGTTAAATCGCAAGATCTTGGGGGCCAACTCACAGGGCCAAATCGAGAGATAAGCTGCTCACCAAATTCATCCTTCAACATATCCATTGTTTCACGAGCAGTGCCAACCACATGTCAACCAAGTTCAACTCAGGCAATTGGGGCAATAAAAAATTCCTTGTGGTTGAGTAACACATGCTCAATCGCTGAGAACGGCGACGAATAGACATTTCACGATTGTCATTAAAACTGGTCGATACGGTTGCAATATTTTCTGCGGTACGCGCTCTACGCATGCGAGTCGATGGTTTTATGTCCAACAAAGTAAATTTGGTGCGAAATTTGGAGATAACAGCACGAATTGTTGATTCAGCAGGTCGATGATGACAACCATAAAATGGTCGTATCAAACGATGCACATTTGTCACAGAGCACAAATTGTAATAAATTTCAACGATTTGCAATCGTTGCTCGTTCGTTAAGGGACATCTAGACACATCAAACGGTTGGACAAACACGGCATATGTATTGGTAAAATACATTTTGCATTACAGACATGTCAAACATAAAACTTCAAACATTCATTTTTATAGTTACGTTAAAGTGTAAACACGTGCAGATTCTTATCGGCTACTTCTTTTTTTTTTTTTTTTTATTAGTGTAGCAGGAATTCATTCTTTGGTACAGATATCTATTTTTTGAATATGGCTTTGCCTTAAAACAATAATATTAATATTTAGAATATCATATGTATGCTTGATTTAGTACTAAAACGAAATTGTAACATAGGAAAGCTACAATTAAAACTTATGTATTGAGAAGTTCGGCTACTTCTTATTTTTTGTTGTGTTCATTTTTCATATTTCTGTTGCTGTAATCCTTACTTTTCACGTTCCACAATGCCGGTAGAGAACGGTACACTTCAATAAATTCTAAAATGAAATTTTTATCTTCCATTTTACCGCGCTGAAATGCCGATGTTCGCATGTTGCTGTCCACTTTAAAAATGAGCCATGTTTGATCAAACAGTCAAATGCGATACAGACACATCAACGTTGACGCCTCGTTTGAAGAAATGTCAAAACTTTTTGATATTGCTTCAAACATGACACAGATGTATACATGTGACGTTTTTCACTCACACACTCTCAATGTTTGTCAAACCGTTGACGTGTCTGTATGCCCCTTTAGTCTTTCCATGATGAAATGGCAGAGTATATTGTACACTTTTCACTTTGACAGATGACGTTTGGACGCCATTAGCAAGCACTGCTGCCAACCTGAAAAACTTAAATCTTAAAAAATCACCCTATAATTAGTTTGCATCAACGACCGTCACCAAAATAAAATCAAATCTAAAAAACGTCCTGTTTCTGGGACCCAAATCAAAAATATACAAAATTATTCTGATTCCGGAAATCGAATCAAAGTTCTATTGAAATTAAAAACAATTTTTATTCTGATTCAGTTATGAAAAGTTTTGTTTTTATTTTTCAATTCAAAAAATTCGTACCATTTTTACCCTTCGCAGTTTGGAGCCAGGCAACTTTCTCTACGAAGAAACGAAACTACATTGGTCTCAATTCTGATTTAGATTAGAAACGAAACTGCATAAAATTATATTTTCGTTTAAAATTTTCGTATCAAACAATCTGTTTCATTACGTTTCGATAGAGAAACAGAATCAATTTAGGTTTCTAATTTCGTTCGAGGTAATAAGAAACAAACCAGTGTGCGAAATGAGTTGTGGTTTCAAATATAAATCAGAAATACATTTCTGAACCAACTCACCTATATTTCTGCTTCAAATATATTTACAATAACGAAACCGAAACGAAACTGAACTTTCGTGAATGTCCCTAGTTTGCTTAATAAATTTGTTTTATATAGAATTGCATGGGAAAGCAGTCGCGTTTTTTATGTACGACGAAGAATGTTCCATAGTGTCTGAAGAAAAGGATGCTGCATACAGGGCAACGTTGCGGCCAATTGTAACGTGTGTAGTTGGGGAACGCTACAAGGAGAAGAGAAGAGAGGCGCACCAACTCTTTAGGCGGAAGAAGAGGTTGTGGAAAGAACGTGAGAGTGAGGAAATAGAAAGGTACAGGGATAGAGGTGAAGCCCGAAAATTCACAGATACGCAGAATGTGCTGCAACTATGGAGAAAACATTTTTATAAGCTCTTAGTTACGTATGGCAGCACGAGTGAGGAAATCACCCCAATTATCGACAATGGCATAAATTGCGCAGCTCCGAGTCAAACAGAGATCAGAACAGCAGTATTGCGGTTTAAGAACAAGAAAGCTGCGGGAGCTGAGGGCCTGTCAGCAGAGGTATATAAAACTAGTGGCTATGATAAACAGCCTGCATCAGCTCCTAAATACGGTTTGGCTCGAGGTATCAGTCTTGCACCCATTACTTTTAAGGTTCTGTCGAATGTGATATGCGAAAGACTAAAGCCGATTCTAACTGATCTGAATGGGCCTTATCAGTGTAGCTTTAGACATGAAAAATCAACAACTGACCAAATATTTACATTACGACAAATGCTGGAGAAGACCCAAGAAAAAGAGATCGACACGTACCATTTTTTCGTCGATTATAAAGCTGCTTTCGATAGCCCGATACGGCAAAAACTGTATAAGGCCATGTCCGCGTTTGGAATTCCTAAGAAGCTTATACGTCTTTGTAGGATGACGCTGACTGACACGAAATCTTCAGTAAAGATAGGCAAAGATCTATGCGAGCCTTCTTACACCAAACGAGGATTTAGGCAGGGCGATAGTCTATCGCGCGACCTCTTCAACCAGTTCACACGACTGGTACCATCTTTAATAAAAGCCATATGTTACTCGCATATGCAGATGACATATACATTATTGGCCGAAAACTGCGAGATATTACTGCAGTTTTCTTCAGCATCGAGGAGGAAGCAGCGAAAATGTGTCTGGTGGTAAACGAGTACAAAACAAACTCAACGAAAAGGGAGTCTACCCGTTTGGGACGTGGTGTGAACGTTGACAACTAAAATTTTGAAGTGGTGGAAGAAATCATCTACCTGGGTTCCGCTGTAAACAAAACGAATGATGGACATAAAGTGGAGAGTATTGCTTGCTAACAGATGTTATTATGGGCTAAGCAATCGATTTAATGATAGAGCCCTCTCTCGACGAACAAAAATCCGACTGTACCAGACGTTGGTTCTACCTGTCTTGTTATGGGTTATGACGCAAGCGAATTAATCAGTAGTGGCAATTTTTGAGAGGAAAATACTCCGGAAAATATATGGATTCATCATCGTTAACGGAGAGTATCAGCGTCGCAAGAATAATGAGCTGTATGCCGACATCGACGTGGTCAAACGCATTATTATATAGCGATTGGGTTGGCTGGGTCATGTTGTGCAGAGGGGCCCAAATGCACCGGCACGGAAAGTTTTCGACAACGAACTCGGTGGACGGCGCAGAAGAGGGCGACCGAAACTTCATTGGAAAGACCACGCTTTTGAAATGCTGTCGAAGCTTGGTGTGACGAATTGAAGAAGAAGCGCAGAAGATCGAAGCGCTTAGAATTATTTCCTACGGGCGGCGTATAATAGATAAGGATAAGATAAGAAAGAAGAGAAATTTTTATAATATATGATTTAAATAAATAGAAAATGCCACTGGTTTTATTTAAATGAAAGGACGGATTTTTTTTGTGTCGAATATGTTGTTTTCTATATGAAGTTTAGTGTCAAACATCAAACAAAAAAAAAATGTACTTCACTAAAATTATACTAACTAAAAGTTATGAAATACGAACATAACATATGGCTGAAAGTACCAGATTTCTGAAATATTTATACAACGACGAATATAATCACTTGTTGCCACCATCGACCAACAACAAACAATTGGGAGTATGCAGCAATTTTTGTGATTTATTTATTTTTCCCATGAGTCATTAAATCACAGCAACAGCGGTTCAGTGGACCAACTATGAAATACCAAAGATAGGCGGGGGTATAGTGTAGACAAGAGATACCAACGAACGTACGCAGTACATTATAGTTCACTCGTATCGATAAGGTAATAACCAAAATAACAGTCATTACCGCTGCCATTCGATAGATAAGAGTAGTAAGGAGAAACACAAGGCGGAAAAAGTTCAATAAACTATTCATTCATACCGAGAATAAAGCCATAACTCGCTCTTTACTGGTGATACAACAGACTATTTCTAGAATTATCTCAGAGATCAGCCATATTGCCTATGCCTTGAATCTGACGTTGTGAAGTGGCAAACAAATTTAAAAGTCGATTTTCTTTCGCATGCGAGTATGCAAATATTATCAATAACAGAATGTATGTGGTTGCACGGAGGTTTGGCTGTGCATTTACTTTTATTATACAGAGTGTTCGTCGGGAAGGTATAGTACTTTGTTTTGCCGCCATTTAGGTAAACATTGGTCTCGGCAGTTCATATTTGGCAGTTGCGAAGTAGGGACGTGGTAAATTTATTATGGAAAAATATTCAATAAACCGACGAGTTTTAATCGTTAAAACATTTTATCAAAATCAACCATCGATTACTATGACGATGAGAAAGTTACGTGAAATGTTTGGGAGAAGCAACGTACCAACAAGACGCACTATTTATCGTGTAGTGAATGATTTCGAAGAAAGAGGTTCTGTAGGTGATAGGGTCAAGCATGGACCACAACGTACTGCAAGATCGTCTGAAAACATTACTGCTGCTCAAGAAAGTGTTCAAAACAATCCATCAATCTCAATTCGACGCCGTGCTCCGGAGGTTGGTCTTCAAAGAACAAATTTGGCCACAAGATTCAGTTGCCACAAGAGTTTCTTCCACAGGACCATTTACGCCGCCGTGCATATGCCAACAGGATGTTACAACTCGCCCATGACAACATTTTCATTTGAATGGATATGTGATATGTCAGTTGGTCGGTAGTCGGTTCTGGACAATGGAAAACCCTCAAATTACTCATCAGTCACATTTTTCAATGTAATGAAAAATGTGCTCAAAAGGGCTCGCATTTGTGAGGCTAGCAGAGGCGGACATTTATCTGATATTCCACACATAATTGCCGACATTAAATAAAACATTTATCAATGTAAGATCCAATCTCTTTCATTTAATCAAAAATTAAATAAACAAAATAGGAAACCTTCCCGACGGATACCCTGTATATAGGTATACATAAATTTAGATGGGTTTAAAGTAAATGAGGGGCCGTTTGCGTAATGCTGCTAAATAGGCAAAAATGTTTCTTTTTGTTGTAAGTGAGTGGTTCTATTGAAATTCTTACAAGCTCCATATTTGCTAAGACATAAAAGACCCAAAATCGCATGCCTTTTGTCGTCTTTTCGAAAAAATGTGTGCATTTTTCAACTTGACAAAATGTTTAGCATCTATTTTTTTGTCAAAAATTGATAACTTTTTGTGAAAAACAGTACATTAAATATTATTCAGCTTATTGTCTATCGGTAGACCCTACTATGCTACTGTAAAGATGGGAAATCTGCAAATTTCTGATGTGGGTGCGTCGTTCCTTGGGTGCTCGGATCAATCTCATTAATTATGTTGGCACAGTAAGCAAAAGTCTGTCATAATACACGACACCTAACTGATGGCGCCAAAAAACCAACATGAACTTTTTTCCATGAATATTCAACTTGAACATAACCATGTTATCCACATGACTTACTCTTATTTGGGTTATGGTAGGATATCCATTTCTCATCATTAGCGACTATATGGTGAAGCTTCTTCCATTTATGCTTGACGAGCTCCATTTCACGTATGCGTATTCGGCGTATAACATTTCTAGGCATAAAACTATATTTTTGTTTCAGGTTGTCGAATCCAAACATAGATTCGGTTGTATCATGGTTTGATAGTACAACCGACTCAGCTTAGGTCAAAGCGAAACTGAACTTTCGAAACTGAACCTGCCTGGATATAACATAAATCGTTTGTATAATAAAAAAACAAACAAAAAAGTCTTCTCAATAAAATACATCATAAAGGCGGTAGAAGGAGTTATTAAGCTGGCTTAACCAAAAACTTTTTGATAACAACACAAGTTCGATGCAAAATATACGCTGGGTTTTTCATGTTTGGCAAAAAGAAGCATTTTAGAAGTTGGTAGTTAACATCTACCATACTCTAAAAGATAAGTAGCTGATTTTTTTTTTTTGCATATTTATGTGCTAATTATGTAAGAGTGCATTTGTATTTTTTTTTTTTTTTGCAATTTTCTATTCTGAAAGTTGAATTTTGAGATTCATCTCATATGGAGTTATCGCAATTGAAGGGCATTTTGAAAACACTTCGTTTCCGTATTTTACAATCTTCTTCTTGTAATCACTGTGTTATCCTGGCCCCAATGAGGGGTATTCCGTGGGATTAGCATTTATGGCAATCGTGCTGTACTGCGACCATTTTCAATAGAATTTCGCTAATTAAGAATTTGATCTTTTTTGAATATTTTGTTTAGATTTTAACACCATATCACGATGGTTTTGCTTCAACTAAAAACAGATTTCACAATGCCTACAAGCGTATTTAATACATTTAGTAGTGGTTGGTCTGTTTTCCTAAATTAAATGAACAAAAAAAAAAAAAAATTAAAAAACGGACAGAAACACAAAAATTTTACTTATTCAGCCATTTGTTTGGTTGGTGTGGCTGCAATACTTTGCTATTTTGGCATTATACATTTTTTTGGCCAAAAATAACGAAACATTATTGACAAGGCTAATAAAGTTTTGTTAATAATGTAATAATGCTATTTAAAGATCTATCTAATATTATATATAGTCAATCGTGTCAATCTCTCTCTCTTGATCTAAATGCAAGTGAATAAATGAGCTGTTTAAATAAACCAATCACATTTATAATGTGGGAGGAAATTCGTTCATTAATTTACATTTATTTTTGAAATGTTATTTGTTGTGAAAATTTTAATTTTTTTTAATGAAGTTCTTTATATTTTCTTATTTTATATACATTTTTTGATTTGTTAACCCACAGTTTCAATAATTACTTGGCTCAATAATCGAGAAAATAATTACGTGCTACTTTACAAATATTTGAATTCTTCTTTCTTTTTGTTTTTTTTTAATAAAATTTGAAACATTTCTATATGACTGTTTTGAATAAGTTGCCAATCATTTTACTTTGTAATTACCTCAGATTTGTACACGATTGTTGTGGAAACACAATTAACTTGCTAATACAGTGTGTCCGTCGGGAAGGTATACTACTTTGTTTTGCCACTATTTTAGTAAACATTAGTCTTGACAGTTCATATTTGGCAGTCGTGAAGTAGACACGTGGCAAATTTATTATGGAAAAATATTCGATAAACCAACGTGTTTTAACCGTTAAAACATTTTATCAAAATCAATCATCGATTACGGTGACGATGAGAAAGTTACGTGAAATTTTTGGAAGAAACAACGTGCCAACAAGACGCGCTTTTAGTGAATAATTTCGAAGAAAGAGGATCTGTAGCTGATAGGGCCAAGCATGGACCACAACTTACTGCAAGATCGTCTGAAAACATTACTACTGACGCTGTGATCAGGAGCTAGGCCTTGAAAGAACAACTTTGGCCACAATTTTGCACAGGGATTTACATTTGTTTCCATTTAAGATTCAGTTGACACAAGAGCTTCTTCCACAATACCATTTACGCCGTCAAACATATACCAATAGGATGTTACAGCTCGCCCATGACAACCCCGATTTTCATGAAAAAATCGTAATGAGTGACGAGGCACATTTTCATTTGAATGGATATGTGAATAAACAGAATAATCGGTTCTGGGCAATGGAAAACCCTCAAATTATTCATCAGTCACCTTTGCATCCATTAAAAGTAACAGTCTGGTGTGGAATTTGGTCAGGAGGAATCATTGGACCTTACTTCTTTGAAACTGAAAACGGCGTAACGATAACTGTCAATGGGGAGCGAAATTGTGATACGAATATGATTGAAAAATTTTTAACGCCACTACTGAATGCTTTGGGCTTGATTAACATGTGGTATCAACAAGAAGGTGGCACATCGCATACAGTCAGGATTACAATGGAATTACGGCGAGACCTCTTTCCACAACAAGTTATTTGAAGAAATGATGATGTTGATTGGCCTCCACGGTCTCCTGATTTGACTGCTCCGGACTTCTTTTTATGGGGATATCTGAAAAGCAACGTTTATGCAAACAAACAAAATATTCGTGATGAAATTAAATTGAAATACCGCGTGAAATGTGTGAGAATGTAATAAAAAATGTGCTCAAAAGGCTCGCATTTGTGAGGCTAACAGAGACGGACATTTATCTGATATTGTATTCCATACATAATTGCCGACATTAAATAAAAAATTTATCAATATAAGATCCATTCTCTTCCATTTAATCAAAAATTATAAACAAAGTAGTATACCTTCCTGACGGACACCCTGTATGTTGCTAGTATTTACAAAACTTTATCCATTAAATTTCGTCATTTTTGAAATCACGTCATCGAATCTGTTATGATGGTTGCATTGCGGTTAGACTCTTTTTGGGGGGTTAATGCTGGCATCAGGAATGCGAAGTTTTGATAAAATAAAAAGAAATTCCCACTACTACTAAGCAATTTTCGTATTTACTCACAGGTGAGTGACTGACCACGTGTACATCGCCGTGGGAAATGAAACATGTTACACATGCGGAATTAGGAACGGCATATGCATATTACCAACTATAGTGGAGAGCTATCCATGAACAGAGCTCATTACTTAGGTGCGATTACTTTTAGTGTTGAAATTCATTCGGCGATAAGTCCCCGCCATATTTTGCTACCAGCTTAACGCCGCCAATCGGCTTGAAATTGCCTAATTGCCGATTTTTTACTTGCTAATATTACTGGCACTGCTTCACAAACACTTTTCAATGTCTTCAAACCATTTTTCATATTGAAAAGTTTTTCATTGGAGCTTTTCATGTGGAAAAGTTCATAGGCACTTTCCACATATAAAAAAGCATATCGCTACATATAATTTTTAAGCAGAAAAGCTTATGATGCTTTGCGTACATGAAAGACCGTTCACAGATATTTTTAACATATGAAAATTTCTTTATAAACACTTTCGATATAGGAGAATGTCTCTCAAATAATTCAAATTCAATATGGGTCTTTTTCATATATGAAAATGTCTGCATAAATACAAAACTGTCTTCAAAGATCTGTATTTTTTCAAAAGCTCAGTCGCGTAAACGCCGCTGAAGACATGTTAAAAGGACTAAATTCCGAACTCACATTCATAAAACCCACCAAAATTAGCGATGTGACATGGGATTACGAGTTTTGATGTACAAACCAGTCAATAAGCTTCGTAATGGTGGCTTGCAACTGAGCCGACACCAAAATAACCAAATTAGTGTATTATGATATTGTGCATTCGAAATTATTGTTAGAAGATCAGATAGTAAATAAAGAATATTATCTGGGCGTTATGCGGTGTTTGAGTTGGAAAATCAGTCACATTTATGCAACTCAGCAATTATCACATCCTGAAACAACCACTACTATATTCATTTGATATTTTTCTCTTTCCAGACAGCTGAACTTAAATGTGGCTGGACAAGCAATTTTTCCGAAAAACGATCATTGCGTTCAGTAGAGATCGCTACAACAGCAATTCTTAGTTTGATCTTAGTTTGAAATATAAAGTGCTCTTAATAATAAAAAATAATGTACAAACAAGAAAAAAAACGAATTAAAATAATCATTTGTGAGTTTTGGAAAAAGACAATCAATTAAACAGGCCTCCAATTTAAGAGATAACTACAACTTCCTTGATATTAATAAACAAATTTATCAGTATTATTTAATCGGTCTGGGGCAAAGACCGATTTCAACTACCAAAAAATGTTTTCTAAATTACCGTAAAAAATGCCAGTTTTAAAAAGCGTGTGACCACCATCACAACTACCACTATCACCACTGACCATTCAGATGGTCGGCAATGGGTTAATTTGTTTTTTGCTGGTAATTCACAAACTAATACAACTAATTTTGAATTTGAATCATTTCATAACGTTGATGATTCGATAGCGTTTAGATGTGTAAGTACTGACGAAGTCTCTGTAGCTTTGAATAAAATTAAATCTAATTCGGTTGGTGTGGATGGTATTCAGGTACAATTTTTAAAATTAATTTTTCCTTATATGTGTGAAATTGTTACTCATTTAATGAATTCTATTTTGACGACGTCTGCTTTTCCACAAACTTGGAAAACTGTCCGTGTTATTCCTATACCGAAATCTGCTACTGTTAATGGGCCTGATGATTTGCGGCCTATTTCTATTCTCCCTGTACTATCTAAGGTTTTTGAACACTTATTGAAAGATCAAATTATGGCACAATCTTCGAGTAAAATTATTGAAAATCAGTACACTTTTCGACGGGGTTATAATACAACAAGTTTACTTTTGTCTCTAACCGATACCATCAGAAAGGACATGAATCGTAACATGTATAGTGTTCTGGTTTCTTTGGATTTGTCTAAGGCTTTCAACTCCATATGTCACAGAAGGATGATAGAGAAACTTATATATAAGTTCAACTTTTCTATCTCGGCTTGCAAACTCATTTTGTCTTATTTGTGTGACAGGTTTCAGTTTGTAAATTTGAATGGAAAAAATTCGAAAGTCTTGGCTCTAAACTCGGGCGTGCCGCAGGGCTCGGTCTTAGGACCGCTTCTTTTCTCATTTTATGTTAATGGTCTAATGGATTATTTAGATAATGCGTTTCTATTTGCTGATGACATTTTGCTGTACTTTAATGGTGATCGATGCACTGGAGAATAAAATAAATTATTGCCTCGACTGCACTGTGCAATGGACTGTTCAGAATTCATTAGTGAGTAATCCGTTTAAGACTAAAGCTATTTCGTTTGACTGTCCGAGTAATAATGCAGGATATAACAGGAGAATTGAGTTTGTTGATAGTTTTAAATGCTTAGGTATTGTGATCGAAAATAGGCTGAATTTTGAAACTCATATTGACTCTGTGCGCTCCA
>JAHXMU010000037.1:4042720-4072853 GCA_019455685.1 Philornis downsi
ACTTTCATTTTAATTTGTTTAATATTATTTTTTTCTTTTTGTAATTAGGGAGCCAACGTTGCTGATAATATTGATTTATATATGTACATATATATATATATATTTATACATCTATTTAAATAGATTTAAGAATGTTATGGATACTCAGGAATTTATTACTGTGTAATACGCATTTTTGACATTAAAGGCGTAGTATTACTGTTTTTTTTTTTTGGAAATAAATAAATAAAAAATAAATAAAATACAGCAGCAGCAAACACCAGGCATTACAACAAGCTGAGCAATAATAACAACATCACAAAAAGTGCATTAGCATTGGTTTAGTCTTGTGTCTGACATGGTAAGGCCTTATAATCATTAACTACACAATAACGTCATTATCGGGTTAACAATATGTGAAAAGCTATAGCAATTGGCAACTAACAGCCAGCGGCCAGCGACATAAACGACCGACAGCATTGGACAAACAACCACCACCAACATTTGGCACAAGCAGCAAAACAACCATCTCGATTATTACCCGACAACAGGCACAGAAGCAGCCCTTTTCACACAAATTTTGGGTGTGAATAAATGTTATGTTATGAGCGAGAAGAGTATGATAATTTTGGAACGATTTTCAATTTGGGACGTTATGATATATAAAATACAACTTTTCATATGGAAAAATTTGCCTTAATTGAGCCAATTTTCTTATAGGAAGGGCGAAAAAAATTTAACGACATTTTTTTTTTATAGAAAAATGACCTTGGACAATTTTCTTATAATAGAAGAGTTAATCTTAGAACAACTTTGTAGAGAAATTAATCTCAGACAGATTTTCTTATAGGGAAGTTGTTCTCAGACAACATCTATGGTTAGTCCCAAAAATAAAGATTTCTTATAAAAAAGTGGTCTTACATGGCCTCCATAGCTAAGTTGGCTTCAGACGAGTTTTCTTATAAAGAAGTTAATCGCTGACGATCTTTCCTATAGAAAATTTGGTTTCAGACAACTTTTCCTATAGAAAAGATGGATTCAGAAAAGCAAGGTGTTAAAGTTGGTCTGAGATAACTACTCCATACACATACAATTTTTTCTCAAGCATCCATTCTACATAAAAGATTTCCATAAGTTACTTTTCCGAAAAAATTGGTCCCAGGCAAGCTTTTCTGCAGAAAATTTAATTTCATACAATGCCTCTAATAGAATATTTCATTTCAAACAAATTTTCTATAGAAAAGTAAGTTTCAAACAAACAAACAATATTGAAGACTTATGTCAGATGAATTTGCCTATGGAATTGTTGCTAAAAAAATTGTTTGGGATTACGTTTTCCTAAAAAAAACTTTTCCTAAAGCTCCTCTGTTTGCAAGTTTTGGTATTTTTATACAAATTTTGTGTAAGACAACTTCTACTACGAAATCAGTATTGTGGAAAATAATTTTTCTTGCCGAAAGTCGGTGTAAGATAGAACGCCTGGGCAAAGTTTGGTCCAGTACTTACTTATTTATCTTTCTTATAGAAAAATTAGTTTGAATAAACTTTTCCCATAGGAGAATTTATCTGAGATAAACTTTCTTATATAGAGGTATGTCTGATTTTAATTTCCATAGGGAAAGTAAATGTTATTTTTCTTTCAATCGATTTTTATGTACTATCCTTATAAATCCTACCAGAGAGATAGAGATAAAGACAGGGAGAGAGAACCCGTGTGAGTGCCAATGTTCCCAAGAGCCTGAGCCTATAGTAGTATACATTATTTTTTTGTTATGCAGTTGCTACGTCTACATTCAGCGCCTCTTAAATCCCGTCTGACTACCATGTGTTCCTCTCACACACCACACATAAACCGGCAGCCAAAAGGCATCGTTTCAAACTTTTGGCCGTCATAGCCACCGGCCACATTTCGCCAGTTATTATTTCACTGGTCTGTGTGTCGATGATGATGATGAGTGCAACATTGCACTTTTGTATGTCTGGTATCGTACTTAAGTTCACTTGTGGCTGGTTTTGAAAAGAGTTCACACTCTGGTAGAATTTTGTGTTTTGTTTTAGGGTTTATGATGCAGTTGCTGCAGCTTTTTCAATCAACTAGTTGCCATGCAAAGTATTTGCAAAAAATCGTTGTTGGATTAACAGATGATTTCTCGGTTTGTTCCTGTATCAGCATGTTATTTATATTTTATTTTCCGTTCAAAAATCTAAGGCTTGCTGGATTTTAAGTTCAATGTATATCCGTAGTCTTTTCTTCTTATAATATCATTTAGTTCATATCTGTACTATTTTCAAATTACGTACAGCTTTTACATATTTAATAAACTAACAACAATAAAACTGGGTCATTTTGTCTTAATAACCCCATTAACTAAATCCCATTTCAACACTGTACTACGACAACAATGACAATATTTCATTTTTTTTCGTTTCAAACAATACAGTTTTCATACTCTAGACAACGAAACAAAAACTTTTGAAATTCTATAGAATATATAAAGTTTAACCTAAATATAAATATTCAATGATAATAAGCCAGCCATAAAGTTAACAAAAAAAAAAGCACGCTGAAATGTCTGTTCTTGTTGTTCTAATCGTATTTGAAATAGAAACTCAAATGGTCTGTACCATAATATTATGAGTGAACATGCTGTTTGTTTAACTTCTTAATGATATTTTTAACTAGTATGCGAAAGATTTGTCTTTTAGGATTACCACTTTCCAGCAGAGGCGAGGTTAATATTTCCCGGTCACCGTCTTTCTTCAACAGGTTCGATTATAATACTGGTGGTTCGCAAAGCGCTGCTGCTTGTACTTTTTCTGCCTTACTCTCAGATATTATAACGACATATATTAAAAAAAATAAATTTAAAAATAAAAGCTGCACATTTTCTATATGATTTGACTTGTAGAATTATACCTTTCCCATAATTCAAATCATAATAATGTTATTTAGAACTGTACCAATAAAATAAAATATAAAATATGCACTCATTAATCATTAATTCGAATATGTTTATTTATAAATACAATGCTTTGACTGGATTGTTAATTAATACTGTTATAGCCAATTTAATAAGTGTTATTGTCACAAAAGTGGAGAAAAGTTCGTAATTATATTAAATAATATTTTGAATATATAAAATACTATCAAACATTTCGAAAATTGTCACATCTGTTATACGATCAATATAGGAATCTATAAAAATAGACTCTTTCTTAACTATAAATATTTGATTGTTTGTAGTGTTTTAAAAATTTAATTCCAGTAAACTAAATTTCCTGGAAAACATTAATGATTTCAGTGGGGCAGATCAAAAGTTATAATTTTGTATCATCCACATTAGTTTCTCACAAATTTTCTTTAAACGGTTATATAATTAGTAATTCTCGTCTGCTAAATAGTGAGTTTTCAACAGCTGTGAATCGACTTCCAAAATAAATGTCAGAGTTGTTAGGATATCACAATTTTTTTTAATGTCCTGCACTAATTTGAGCCTATGATAGCAGATTTCTTTACTCAGAGCTTCTTATTAAAGCTGTTATTAATTAAATTAAAAAGATTTATCTATTCTAAGCATGAATCTGTGTCCTTTGGAGAAATTTATAGGATTAACGCTGTCGGTTTTGATATTTTTGCAATATTTTGATAATTATATAAGAAGTTCGTATATTTCTGTCTGATCTGCGTGTATAAATGTCAACGGACTTGAGTTGCGTACAGATTTATATATCTTCCGTCCGGCTGTTTTGCAGGTTATTCTTTATCTGGCTGATTTGGTTAGTGTGCAAGGGTTGAAGGTTCTGAAGAAGTCAGGTTTTTGTACACTATAGAGTTGAGATAGCTCTTTCTAAAATTGAATATATACAATGTTGTGTAATGAATGAGTGGTATATACTGGTTTATAATGGCTTCATTCCCGTATGGGCAAGTTTTTTCCTACCGGGTCGACTTTGACCGATCTTGAAATTAATCTGCCTATGAATATGAGACATCCTTGTACACAATTTCAACTTCCTAGCCGATGCGATCTTTATCGTACTGTTAACAGACAGGGGGCGGATGAATGGACGGACAAACTTTGATCGGAGTAGTCAAGCTTACCGATTAATTCATATTTCGATTAATAGGTAAATGGGTTGGCCGAGAGTTCTGACTTGAATAATCATCTAAATGACTGCCTCCGGATTGGTTGCAGCAGTTATTGCGCGTGTCAATGCGTGTCTGTTTAAAGCACAATAGAGGGTGACCCGTTTAGTTACGACACTGGAATCTGCCAGCAAAATGCCCACAATCGAAGCGAAAACCACTTCTAGGAAAATTTATTGTACTCATTTTCATATTTCTCTGGTATCAATTTTACGTCTATCATATTGCATTACAAATCATGAATAAGTTAACCCATATATTCTTAGATTCATATCTTCCTCTCAATTCCATTAAATCCAGCTAATTGTGGAAAATATAACGCAATTAAATGCTACAAATAGTTCTTAAAAAACATGATTTAATAATTTTTTTTAATCGAAAAATTCATTCTCAAAAATCTTTATTTCGACTAGTCACACATCATGTTAGGTTGCATTCGCAGTTTTTTTTTTTTTTTTTTTGGTCTCAACAACACCAAAGATGTTTTTAATTATTATTTTAATTTTTTTTTAAATATTTTATACCTGGTAATGAACATCATTTTTTCGACAATACATTTTCCCAAAAATTTTTAATTTGTTCATATTTCTCTTCTTTAAAATTTTATGAATAAACTCTTTAACTTGTAAAACTCCCCGTTTTATACAACCAATGCAACCTTTAGAGTCGATGGTCAATATCGGAAATGGGAGACCTCAATATACACAAGCCGAAATTTAATTCAGAATACAATTCGGGACCTGCACGATCAAGCCATAAACGCATTCGACACCTAATTCTGGTGTCAAAATTAACCTCTTCTTATATACACTGCCACTTGTTTACATTCTAATGATAAATAGTCTAATGTCATAAACTATAATCTGCGAAACTATGTGTCCCATGCAATAGTCAATTCTATCCACAGTGCAGTTGCGAATTCTATACAGTGCAGTTGCGAAAAGTGTTATATTATACTTTGTGTGAAAAGGGATTGTTCCAAATTATGTCACACACAATCACAGAGATACGTTTATTAAGATGAATTTTAATTAATACAACAAAATCGGTATTTGATCATAGACAAAATCACTTGACATTAATAAGGTCATTTTATTTGACAACAATAGCAAACCATAAAGTTAACTTTAGACTAGCAATAATGATATATCCCATAGTATCACATTGCACTCGCTTGGGTACAGCTCTAAAAGTACACCTCCTGATATTAGTTTTTGCTTTTGGCTTCACTTCACTCTTAATTACACTCTTTCAAAAAAAAAAAAAAAAAAAAAAAATGTTAATGAAAATATTTGATGATTTTGAAGAAGTTTTGCAATAGATTGGCAATAAAATGTAATTGCTTCGTTACAGCAACCTATGTTTTGTCCGTTGTGTTGTTTTATACGCCCCTTCAGATATTTCCCATACAACTTACCGACTTAATTCATACATTCTTAGATTCATTCATGACTTTCTCTTAATTCAACGTAACTCAGCCAAATATAGACCCAATTGCCACATAATTGCCGAAATTTGCTTCTGTATTTTTTAAAAATGGAAAGTTTGTCCATTGTTCGACAGTCACTTTCTAGCGCCTCAATTACAAATTTACCAGTTTAGCAAAAATCTATGTTTGTCCCAGCATTTTTAGGAGCAAGTTTTAATAAATTATAATACTGCTTTTTAATTTCTGTGAGTTGAAGTTCATTGAGCATAGTGCAACAGGTGTTTATCTTTGCAAAATTTGATTGGAAATGTTTGCAGAAATGATGCTTATACTGTGCTTAAAATCTTTTACTTCCGCTTCAGTTTCAAAATTGACGTCTTACAACTATATATTTTTAATACCAACACAAATTAATCGAAATTCGATTTATAAATATCATACACAGACATAGAATTGAGTTCCATTCTGTTTGCTTAATTAACATCCCATAGCAGCATTACTTCATAATTTCGGCTGTAAATGACTAAGAAATGTAACACGATAGGCAAACTTTAAGACCGCACGAAATTTATTGTTTCTTTATATAGTTTGATCACAGAGTCAAGTAGAAAATTGGTCTTGTTTTTGCCCATAATAAATATTTGGATTTTAAAAGACCATTTTCAAATTCGTATCCATCGTTTTAAATTTTCTTTCGAACTTATTATACATTTTTATGTAAGCAAACGAAAATTTGCCAATCCCAACAATATTGCACTCAAATGTGTCATATTTTTTCCTCTACACCTTAAATTGCTAGAAATCGTTACATTATTACGCCTAGAAAAAAAATAAATATAGGGTGATTTTTAAGATTTAAGTTTTTCAATTTGGCAGCACTGGTTGGTAATAGGGTCCAAACGTCATCTGTCAAAGTGAAAAGTGTACAATATACTCTGCCATTTCATCATGGAAAGACTAACAAACGAGCAACGATTGAAATTTATTATCAAAATTCGGTCAATGAAAATCCGAAAAATTGTGTTCAGGGATGAAGTTTATTTCTTGGTGAACAGATACGTACACAGGCAAAACTGTCGCATCTGGAGTGATGAACAGCCACATGCCATACATGATTAACCGATGCATCCCGAAAAAACGACAGTCTGATGTGGTTTATGGACTAGTGGCATCATCGGTCCATTTTTTTTTTAAAACGACTGTGGAAGAAACATTACCGTCAACGGCGAACGATATCGAGCCATGATACGCGATTTTGCTTTGCTTTGTGGTTTCATCAGGACGGTGCAACATGCCACACTGCTCATGAAACAATGGATATGATGATAGGATGAATTTGGTGAGCAGCTTATCTCTCGATTTGGCCCTGTGAGTTGGTCCCCAAGATCTTGCGAATGGACATTTTGAGACGGAGCCGTAGACAGCATTTACATGAAATTATCTTTAAAAATTAAATGGCAAAGACCAATTTATCGATTCCAATACAAAAATTTTAGTATATGATGCAATTTTGAGTGTTTTATTCGATTAAAAAAAAAGAAAACTACGATTAAAAAATCACCCTTTATTAATTTTATCTTATCTATTCTTTTTCCAATTTTAGATTTTAAATATGGAAGATGATTCAAATTGGTACCGTGCTGAATTAGATGGTAAAGAAGGTTTAATACCCAGCAATTATATAGAAATGAAAAATCATGAGTATGTATGACATTGCGTGTGCGCTTTATACGATAACACATAACCATAAAAAAGAAAAAACAATTAATTTGTCTTTATTTTTTCCATACCACTGCCATAATCACAAACATAATCATCCCACAAACGTTAACTACACCCATCATCTCTATCATCACCATCGTCTTCCACATCGCCATCAAAACAATACAGCTGGTATTATGGTCGCATCACCCGTGCCGATGCCGAGAAATTATTATCGAATAAACATGAAGGCGCTTTCTTAATACGTATCAGTGAATCCAGTCCGGGTGATTTTTCGTTATCGGTTAAGTAAGTACAACAAAACACATCACATATTTATTTGGTATCCAAACGAATAAATATG
This sequence comes from Philornis downsi, assembly GCA_019455685.1. Classification (NCBI taxonomy): domain Eukaryota; kingdom Metazoa; phylum Arthropoda; class Insecta; order Diptera; family Muscidae; genus Philornis; species Philornis downsi. The sequence continues at coordinate 4,050,341 of JAHXMU010000037.1, forward strand.
CATTACTACGCGTGTGTTGCGTGTTTTTTCTTTAATTTATTTATTTAGGTGCCCCGATGGTGTTCAACATTTTAAAGTATTACGTGACGCACAAGGTAAATTTTTCCTTTGGGTGGTTAAATTTAATTCTCTCAATGAATTGGTTGAATATCATCGAACGGCAAGTGTATCCAGATCGCAAGATGTCAAATTAAGAGATATGATACCTGAAGAGGTGAGTTGTTTTCTCTCTTTTCGTTTGTTTTTTAATAATCGAATATAAAGCGTCTGTATTTTTTTCTACATAGTCTAAAAATAACTCTGACAAAATATATGTACACAGAACAACAAAACACACTTTTTATGTGATTTATATAGATTTTTCAGTGGCATGGAATACGGAATTATAGACACAGCCTACACATACGCTAACAAGTCGCGGGCCTGAGAAATAAAACACTACAATAAAAAAAATAAACAAGAACTACAATCTCTTAAAAATTTAGTGTAGCGTGACTACAATCATCAGACCTAGAGCTTGAATAATAAAATTAAAATTAATCGGTAGAGTACTACGTGCAAATACAGAGGCTTGTGATCGCTTTGCATGGCTTTCACCAGGCATACAGACTTCCAAAAAGCGCTCCTTAGCAGACAGCGCTCCCATTCGGATAATATTTTTTTCGTTGCCAAATGTTCATGCAAAATAGTAAATACCCTGGCATTTGATGTCTCTATCGAGAATATAATATGTACGATCCCATACGAGCTCTTTTAAAGTCTATTGGAGAAGTCATTGCATTCAAAGAACAATGTTTAATAAACACTCCAAATTCAATTTTTTTGGGCGTAGCATTACTTAAAGCATTGTGAATGATGAGAATAACATGCAATTTTGACACTCGTTCTCGCGTCGTTTCCCCATTTAATCACGCAATGATTAATTTCCCATTGTGGGAGATTAAAAATGATCACTGATTCAACACTCCGATACAACCACCTATCATTATTGGCCAGAGCTTACCTCGAAATGCATGAAGAACACTTCGACTAGTTGAGTGACCGCCATTCCAGTAAATGAGATTCTCTCCACCCACCCTAATTTTGAACGCAAACATTTAGTGTATTTTATAATACACAAAAACATTCGAGTTTCAAAATTGCCTCCGCTTTCTTTCATAATTTGTAAAAATATGGATTTTTGGGGTCTACAAAGTGAAAACTAAACCCAAAGGAAAATGACTTTGAGATCTATACCTATTCGTCAATAGGTATAGGCACAATAACTTCCGTAAATCTTGATGAAAAAATTTGCCATAGCCAATTATTTTTCCAGATCATAGCCGGGAATTGTGCCAATTACCGAGATATGAAGTTTATGTAGAATGGTTTCTTACGCATTTTTGTGATGGCCGATAAAATGAAGATATTTTACAAGTCATATAGTACCAATAACCACAGACACAAATATTGCATCATATATTCAACTTAAATGTCATAGTTGTGTTTTAAAACTCCTTATTTTTCTGCTTGAAATTTGAGATTGAATTTTGGAAAAAGTGATACCCTAGTCTACTTTGAAAGGCTATCTCTGCAAGTAATATTTTTGGAGGTAGAATTAATCCATTGACAAAAATTTTTATTTGTTATTACTACAAATGTTATATCGTCTATAATTTTCGAGATATAATGCAATGTAATTTTGGAAACAGTGAAATGGTGGTGATATATTAGATACTTTTTCATTCATTCCCATTAACTTTAAAAGTGAACTTCAAATGGTCCCAATAAAAAGGACAATTTTTTAAAGTTGCTGAAAACGTTTCATTTAACTATTATTCAAAATATGAGTTGGCGAATGGTGATACCTATTTGTGGTTATCGGGAGTTTCCGGGTATAATAATGAAATCAATCCCGATTTTTCAAGATATTTAAAACTGCGAGAAAAGAAAGTATGCATACGAGGTGTGTTCAAAAAAAGGTGAATTTTCATTTTTCTCAAAAAATATTTATTCATCAATTTATATTTTATCTCCTTTAAAGTAGTCCCCCTCAGAATAATGCACTTGTGCCAGCGTTTTTTCCAATCCTCGCAGCAGTTCTGGTATAAACTTTTGGGTATGTCATTGAGCTCTCTGAGTGATTCGGTTTTTATCCCTTCAATCGTCGAAAAATGCCGTCCTTTACTAGGTCTCTTCAATCTTGGGAAGAGGGAAAAGTCGCAGGAGGCCAAATCTGGTGAATACGGTGGCTCAGGCATGATAACTGTGTTGTTTTTGGCCAAATAATGTCTCACAAGCAAAGATTAGTGAGCAGGTGCATTATCATGATGCAAAAGCCATAATTTTTTTCCACAATTCCGGGCGCAAACGCCGCATAACTTCAAGGTAATACTCCTTATTTACTGTACAACCTTGTGGTAAGAACTCCTGATGCACTACGCCATGATAATCGAAGAAAACATGGCATGGCATGAGCCAACCGATATGCCGACATCCTCAGCAACTTCTCTAATTGTGATTCGACGATTCTCCATAACAATTTTCTTCACTTTCTTAACATTTTCATCGGTTGTTGATGTGCTGAGGCGTCCAGAGCGAACGTCGTCATTCACATCTCGACCTTCTGTGAAAAGCTTGCACCACTTGTAAACATTTTTGTGACTCAGGGTACTTTCATCTTATATGTAAAGTTTTTTCACAAATTTTTGGCTTAGTATAGTCAGTTGGACGTACCGAATGAGATGTCTCTTAATCTCCAAATCTAGCGCATGAACGGTATCTAACTCGTCTTTGTGATTGTTGCAGCTATGATCATATATCAAATTCTCTCAAAGTGGGAAATATTCCTGACTTATATTTTTATTTATATCTTACAGCGGAGGTGGGCTTCGTTCACAATAATAACCATGTGAGGTGATGAATTATTGTGCTGCGAAATCCTGCGTTTTCTTTCCAACAGATATGGGGGTTTTTCGACGAATTTGCTCTTTGAAGCGTCCTATAACATCCAGATTATGTTCTTTATTAATCGTGCCAGGTCAACCGAGTACTACTCAACACAGCGGAAATAAAAGAAAACAATCAACATTATCTTGACTTTCGATAGACTTTCACGAAAAGGAGAATGTATCGTATGGACAAAATCGACAGGCAGGGCAGATGTTATTTGTCGCCATCAATTCTAGCCCAGTATAGATTGAAGTCACTGCATCCTGTCTCAATTTTGCCAAAATTACGCGAGGGCTGTGGGTATTGCATATCCGAACTTTGCAAAAAATCGTTCACTTATAAAATTAAAATTAAGTTAAACCCATTGCACAATTCACTATTGGACTATACGAGAGCGGTCCATAAACTAGCCGACCTAACAAAGAAGACACAAAAAAGTTGTGAAAAATTTTCTTTATTTTTCAACATTATCTCGATACACTTTTACCAGCTATATTTAATAGCTTATGGTAAGAACTGTCAAAGTCTTTAAAATAGCCGTCAACCGCAGACTCCGGCTTTTCATTGTTGGCAAATATTTTATCACCGGGACATTTTTTAAGTTTAGAAATAGAAAATAGTCCGAGGCAGCTAAAACTGGCGAATAAGGTACTTGATAAAGCAATTCGAACTTTAATTCATTATTGTTGGCCATTGCATTAGTGAACGTGTAACTGGAGCATTGTCTTGATGAAACAATACTATGCCTGCAGATGGAACCACTAGCCCACGCACGTTCAGCTGATGATCATTCAATACCATTTTGTGGATTATCTTAACTGTGTCTGACGTGGACACCTCAATTGGTCGACCACTACCGTGTTCGTCTTGGCAGCTCGTACGGCCTCGTTTACCCAATATTTTACATTCATAAACGAAGGAGCAGACTCCCCCAGATTAGAATCTAGCTTGTCTTTAATATTGGTTGGACTGAGATCTTTCAAATTGAAATATTGAATTACATTACAGTAACCAATTTACCGTTTACTTTTAATGGCTCAAATAAAAATAAAATATGAAACATATTTCTTTCATGTAGTTAATACTATTATAATGACTTCCACTTTTCCAAGGTTACGGAAAACTTTAAAATATTCCCAATTAAAAAGAAAGCCAGTGATAGAGCTTTTGAAAATTTAAGACCAATAGCTATATTGCCCGTGCTCTCCAAAGTAGTAGAATACATTCTGAAGCACCAATTTTCGCAATACATTGAGGAAAATAAACCACTAAATGATGGGCAGTGTGGATTAAAAAGCGAACGAGGTGCTTTCATATTGGTGACGGGTCTAACGAAATCTATCAGAGCCAATGTTACCGACCACAATTTTATTATCCTAATCTCTCTAGATTTATAAAAAGCCTTTGACAGAGTCGATTACGTCAGTTTAATAAACAAGTTTCGCAATTGTATGGTTTTGGGGAAATGCATGCAAACTTATGTATTCATATTTATGTGATAGGAGATGCAATGCGTCTGCCCTAATGGCGTGACGTCGAACGTAGTGCCAGTCAGAAGTGGTGTCCCGCAAGGTTCAGTACTTGGATCTGCGCTTTTCATTTTGTACCTAAATGATCTGTTTAGTAGCTTGAATAATTGTTTATGCTTTGCGTATGCTGATGATATTCAGCTGCTTTTCAATGGAACTTACCACAATAATGACGTTATTCAAGCGAAAATTGAGGATGTATTCCAATGTCTCTCTGTGTGGGTATCTCAAAGTGAATCCGTCTAAGACAAAAACAATGTTGTATGCTTCACATCCATGTGAATTGAATTTGCCTTACAATGGGGTAGCTATTGAATTTGTGCGCAATATTGAATGTTTTGGCGTTATAATTGATGATAAGCTCTCATTTGATTTGCATACTGATAGAGTGGTTTCGCGGGTGAATATGATCTTTCGGCGGGTATATAACTCCGATTTGATAATTCCACTTCATGTTAAACGAAAACTAGTACATGGTTTAATAATGTCGCATATAAATTGTTGTATTGAAATATATGCCGGTACAGTTAAAAGCAATATAACGAAAATTCAGTTGTCCTTCAATCGTGCTGTACGCTATCTGTTCCGTCTTGTCTCCGTTTGTGATACAATTTCTAGGCTGTTCTTTTCGTTGCTTTTGTTTTTTTAATTCTATTAAAAATCAATCACCGCTGTTTCTTGCAGAATTATTTGAATTTACTCGATCAATTCGCAATAATCAGTTGATTATTTATAACACAAAATATTATATGAGCAGATCTTTTCTAGTAAGAGTAGCCATTTTATTTTATTATTTTTTCCTCATTTTTTTTTTCGAGTCATTACTTGTATAGCATCTCAATTACTTAGTCAATTAAATCTTAAAGAAAATACTTGGAGTTTTTAATTTTTACCATTTAATCTGTTACTAAATTTTTCGTTATATTGTGGAGTAGCTGTAAATTCCAATTAAAGTTATAGTTCCGTATTTTAGGACGAAAAACATACACAGTGAAAAATTCTAATAAGTGAAGTACATCGTCATATTGTAAATCATATTTTACTGGTATGAAGGTACACAAACTTTTTTGTAACATTAGTATTGTAAAGTTGTATAATGCATTTGTTATTGAATTATGGAGAAGATACGTTGTAATATTGTAATTTAATCAAATCGGTCTTAAGGCTTAAAATTACAATCATGAAAAAATAAATCAAATTAAATTTAAATTAAAAAGCTTCTCCTATATTGACTAAATTCACCTCGGAAAAAATAAATACATACATTACATACACAATACATTTTTCATCGTACCGGCTCAATTGTGAACGGCGAAGGAGGCTGCTTTTGTCACACCTTCTTATTTGCCGACAAGTCTATACTTCGTCCACGTACTTTGGGTCTTAAGCTTAGCCGAGTACTAATTTTTAATAACATGTTTCCATAAAAACGAAAGCATTGGAGCTAAGATTTTTATAAGGGATTGTGAAAAATTGTGATAGAAATGGTTTACTTTTTACTCAGAGAAATTTGTCGATCTAGTAAAACTTACTGAAGGAAATCGCTTTATAACGCACAAAAAAGTGGCATATGGAAAAAAGTACATTTTTCCATGAAATCGCTTTTAATGGACATAAAAGTGGACAAACGAAAACAAATAGCAAAACAGTAACTGAAATTCGTAAGAAAGTTACTGAGCTCTCTTTTTTTGAACGAAATTCATTGAAATATAAATATTTTCGTAATTTTCCGCATCAGTACTTTTTCCATTAGAGGAAATTTTGTCACTTTTTCTCCGACACTAATTTTATTACTATTGAGAAATTTTTCAGGAATAAAGCTCTTCAAAAAGAAAGTCGTTCGTTTATTTGACGAATGAATTGGGTGATTCAATTTGTCGAGGCAGCCAATGAATTTATTAAAATTATTTCTCCACTTTCGTTTTCTTAATTTCAGATGCTTGTACAAGCTTTGTACGATTTTGTGCCACAAGAGTCGGGTGAATTGGACTTTAGACGTGGTGATGTTATCACCGTAACAGATCGATCCGATGAAAACTGGTGGAATGGTGAAATTGGCAATCGTAAGGGCATTTTCCCAGCTACCTATGTAACGCCATATCATTCATAATTATTGCTAAACAACAACCAACACCGAAACAACAACAGCCACAACAAATTTATACAAAACTAAATCCTATTAAATTATGAAAAAAAAAAATTGATAACAAATTTAAACAATTGGAAAATGCTATATTCTAAATCCTTCTACAACCACAAATAAAAACATTGTAAACACCGTCATTACAAATCCCCAGAAACAACAGCAACAACACCACAAACACTTACATACTACACATAACAACATACCAACCATATGCAATTATGTTTTTTTGTACAAGAAAGAAGAAAAACAAATCCATATTAATATTAAATTAAAAATTAAAAAAAAAAAACAAAGAACAGAAACTAAACTCCGTAATTGATGCATTTGTTTTAGAAAGAAGCGCAAATTAAATAAAAACAAAACTGGACAATTCTTTTTACTTTATCACTTTAATAAAAGAAAAATATGAACAGAAAAGTTAAAAAGAAAAATTAAACATATTTTTTAGTAAAAAAAGAAAAAAAAATAATACATACAATTTTTTTACCTAAACACTAAAAAATTATAAAAACTGATATATTATACAAAAAAATAATAATTTATAATTAAAGATAAAAGTACATAAACACCATAAATCTATAAACTACATTATTTTATAGTGATTTCAAATCATTTGCTAAGAATATTAACAACAAAAACATTTTCATATTATTTTGTCTGAAAGAAGAATTAAATTTGCAAAATTAACTACTTCCGATTATTATTCTTTGCTTCCATTTTTTATTATTATTATAATTGTACAATTTTAACGAATATTATAAACTTTAACAAATAAATGCCGCTGTTTTATAAGAAGCAAAAAACAACATTAGCAACATCAACAACACAAATTGCCATATTTTTTAGAAAACAAAACAAATTAAACAACAACAAAAACACACAGCAAGAAGTATTTTATAATGTTTAAAAAATAATTAAAAATTTAATTTAAAATGGAATTTTTGTGTCTTTAGCAGATAATGGCGACGACGGAGTATAAGTTAAACAGCTTTAAATAAAAGATTTTCCTATATTTTTTCCAAAAAAAAACTTAAATTAACAACAAAAGAATGAAAAACAGACTATTATTAGGCCATATTTTCGTTTTATTTAAATATATACATATTCTCGTCCTTTTTTTTTCTTTTTTTTTTTAAGAAAATCATTTTATTAACCTGAAAAGAAGTTAGAATATAATTCTAACAAGAACATTTTATATTTACTAAGCACCAAATAACGCACAAATTCAATTTCTTACTTTTTCGCCCTCCAAAAAGAAAAACAATTTCGATTTAATCAAGAGTTCAGAATGTTCAGAATATCTTGCAATTCTTTGACTTTCTCGTTCTTAAAGAGACAATGAAATAAATCCAACGTTTTTTAGGAAATTTGACTGCTTAAAGTTGTGTCCAAAGAATTTTTTGCTAAAAATTAACATTTGATATTACAAGGTCTCTTGTAAAAAAGTTTCAGAGGGGAGACATATCTTGAATGAAAGAAAACACCATGTTGCCATAAGAAGCTGTCATCAATTGATATTCACTTAGATTTTCATACTAAAAACTGTATGTTTTAATATCTTATAAATATAATTTTCTAAGGGAAATTTGGAATAAAAATTTGTTTTTAAAAAAAAAAATATTTTTAAAGATATCACTAAAACCTACTATACTGCAGGAAAAATCTTCTAAATACGTTTTTGTTTTTTTGGTGCTTGTAGTCCATTCTGTCTATGGCTTTGCAAATGACTATTGAGAGAAATTATTTCTCTACAATAAACTATGAGTAAACACTGTAAGCAAAATATGTACGGATGCTTCAAAATGTACCCGAAAGCGGGTTTTTGGTGAATCCATACTTTATCAAAGATTCATTAAAGATATTATAATGGCCGGTCTATGTTCTGTCAATAATTTACAACTGTTTAAAAATGTAACAACTATCAAAGTTTTCAAAAAAAAAAAAAAAAAAAAAAAAAACTGCATTTATATATTTTCAACATTTCTTCATATGACCTCACAACAGAAATTTATTAGTTTTATGGTGTCTCTCCTCAATTCGAATTACAAATACAAACACATATCGTTCGTTTTGTGAAAACTGGCTGTTAGTTTAATTTATCTTGCTTGTATTTAGAATTGCAATTTTAAACCTTGTGGCCAATTTGATTAAATTATAATAAAACGAAACTTTATTTCCATGATTTATTTTCCTAATTGTTACCCAAAGACTCGATTGTTAGGCACATTTTACGGAATACTATAATGTTCAACAATAAGAACAAAATTTTCATTGGAAATATTTGAACGAAATTGTCAAGTTCGGAGCTACCAACCAAATAATAAGTTTCGACTTCTTAGATATTATTGCAAAAATAATTCTTGAAATCATTGTATAATAAGAATAACTTAATATTCGTTTGCAGATTGGCCTGTAAAACCGAACGAATGCTTTGTTTGGGACAGTATAAATTGTATCCATGCGTTAACGCCAATGAATTTTGTTCGAAATTGAGTGAACCAAACATAACTAATATCTTATGACTTTTAGTAAGACAACTTGCAACGGAAATTGTTTCTTATTGTTATTTTCTATAGGAAACTTCTAACGAAGTTAATAGTGAACATCGAACCTTATAAAAGCTTATATAGAAGTGATTGTAAAGATAGTTCCTTTGTAGAACACAGTAGGAAAGATATATTTCTTGACGGAAAATAAAAATTTAAAAATGAAAAAATTATAAGAAAAGAAATTGCCGCAAGTATGGTGTCTATCGTTAACAATCACAACATTTATGTGTAAAAGTATCTGTAAATACTATTATCTTACTGAGTAACTGCTTTTAATATTTACCCTTGTATTAAATTGTAAAAACTATTATTGAGTTGTAATTGGTGGGCACACACACATTAGGCACTGTCATACTTTTTGAAGTAAAACGCTTCTTTTTAGATATTTGTCCTTTCATAAAAAAGTTTCTGATCAATTTTCTTTTTTAAAATGTATTAACTGTTAATATACTTGCAGAAAGTTGGTGGTAAATAGTTATTTCTTCCAAATATTACTTTTGTTATTAACACATAAATGTGAGGTAACCCCTATTGTTTTTGCTTTTTTTATTCTATTCTACTAATATCGTAATCATATGGAAACATATGGTTAAGATTAGTACAATGTCACATATAACAACTTTTGAATGCGTCATATTATGGCTTGTCTGTAAAAACAATATTTTTATTTAATTAAAAATTTATTCTTTGATACATCGTTCTTGAATAAAAAAATTGTTCATAGGAAAAAGTAAAGACCTGCTGCCTTATAAATAAGGTGGGATCGTGCATTTTGTTTATAGTAAATTATTCGCAAAACTATATTTTTCAAGATAAGGTGCTCCAAATATCGACTAATTGTAGAAAAAGAAGAAGTGAGTAGTGATTGTTAAATCATAGATCAAATTTCCTTTAAATAATGTTGTCAGGCATTTTTGTTAAAGAAAATCTTGAGCAAAGGCAGTACGTATAGTAAAATGTCCGAAAACACAGCTTCTTGTATAGAGTGTTGTTACCAAATATATTTTCTTTAGAACAAAGTATTTGTAAAAAAACAAATGTTTAGCCCAGTCAAGTTTTTTTGAATATCTACGAATACAACTTCCATATTGAAACTTGTTAGTAAACACACCGTTCATAAGGAAAATTGATGTAGCGATCACTTGCTTCTAATTATAGTGATCATGAAGAATATAGTCGCTTAAAATATAGTTACTTTTCCATAAGGAAAGTGCGCATTTCTTCCTTTACACTGCAAAAACAGTTTTTCAAATTACAATAACTTTTTCGATAAAAATGTACATATCTTTCGAGGACCCCCTATAAAAATTATTTTCTTATTGGTAGTCTACTGCAAACGCACTCCCTTTATGGTATATTGTAAGTAAAGCAAAGTTTCGTAAACAAAAGCGAGTGTAATTAGTTCTTTTAAAAAAATTTGCCGTTCTTATAAAACAATGCTTATGAAAGTAATTTACGCAAAACAATCTCTGTTTTTTAACGACAGTATAGATAGCTTTTTTATAGAAAAATTTCATTTTCTTATAATACAATAATTGCAAATAAAACTTGAAAATAGCCATGTACTATGTTTTTCTTATTAAAATGTGGCTGTAAACGTACGTTTCTTAAAATAATCGCGTTTCCGTAAGAAACATTTACATTTCTTTTCAAAACGTGTCTAGTGTTTCATTACAAACTAATTCTTAAGAAAACTTTCTTCTTATTATGGTCTCTTTTTAGTATCAAAGTGCATATTTCGTGTTGATATCGTCTGTAAAGATAAAGCATAAAATAAATTCAATAAATTCATCTTAGTTAAAAAAACGATATGACACATTTTTCTTAAAACATCGCCACTTTCCTTTCTATAAGGAAGATATACATTTCATTTGAAAACATGCATACTTTCTGTTCTGACTCTTAAGATATCTTTTCTAAATTATAGCCACTTTCCTATTTGAAAAGTACACATTCCGTGTGAAAATCGTCCATAAACATTAATTTCTCTTCGTAAACTTTTTCTTTACACCAAATTATCAGCGAAGTTTAAGGCTTAAAGAAATACTTTTTTAATAAAAAAAAATAGCTGTAAAGTTTCCCTCTTTATGGATATTCAACACCGAAAATGGCTTGTGTATTTCCATATTGTAGATTTTATTCCCCAGCTGATAATAAAAACGAATACCTTATCGCATGCATTTCGACATTGGACCTCTCTTCGACTATAACCCCTTAGATAATTTTATATGAGTTGTTCCTTACCCGTCATATTCTTACGTTAACTGTCGCTATTTCATTATATTTAATATTCCAAAAATTTCATTAACCTTCTTTTCTCGTTAAAATAAATGATTTTCTGTTTATAATAATCTTTAAAATGAAAGCAAGTTGGTATTTTTTAAATACTAAAAGCAAACGAACATTACGTAAGACAAACAAATATTAAAACAAACTCATGCAGCAATATTCGCATATAATATAATACAACAATAACAACAACCCTGTATGAAAGGATAAAAAATAATATATAAAGAAAACGAAAAAAAAAATGATAATTTAAAGCTATTTTGCTAATTTGTAAAAGGTTTGCTATTTTATTTTTTCTATTAAGTGTTTTTAGTTTTGTTTAAACATATACATATAAATATATTTTTTAAATATATTATATATATACTTTTAAATCATATTTTTTTTAAGGAAAACAAAAAAGCGACAAATAAATTGTGTGTATATTAAAAAAGAGTTTTTTCAAAAACGTTCTTTTTCTTTTCCTCATTTTCTTTCACTACTGTCAAAATGCGCCAAATTCTCGAAATATATAAATAACTTTGTTCCGCTTTATTCTTAATTAACAAAATTTTTTATTTTAATTATAAAAATTAAAATTGAAATCAACTTAAATTTTGCTTAGAAATCATACGTTTACATGCCTTTGATATAATCTTAAAAATAAATATTTAAAATAAATAAAAACAAATAAAACGACATAAATAAAAAAATAAAATCGAAATACAAAAAAAAGAATATTTTGTTTACCTTTCATATTTTAATGTAATTTTGGATGTAATTTATTTCGTACTTATAACTTATTGCTAATTTAATTTTTGCACTTCAGTTATTCTGTTTTATGGCATACAACATAAACAAGGAACTTTATATATGGATTACAAAAGAGATAATTGAATGAACCGAAGACAACTATTAAAATAGGACAAAAATAATAATATCTTAACCTACAAATATGATAACAGCAATGACACCAATAGTTTACCATAAACAAATCTTATAATCTATATAGAATACCATCAGCACTTTGTTCATTATTTTGGTAAAAAAAAACTCATAAACCCCTTACGAAAGACCAAAATTGTTAACTTTTCTCTTATTTTTTTTATTGTTAAACTTGTTGCTACCCTTATAATTCAGCGAAGGGGGTATTAAGGAACTTATGACGATGCCAAACACTTTTCATTACACGTACAATCGGGCTAGTTTTGTATTTTAGTTTCACGAATTCATTATCAACAAAACTTAATTTCGATAGAGTAGGATTTGAGATCTTGAAGTCAGTTATACCCGTTTGCTAATGCAATCTCCTCAAAAGTTCCATAATAAGATCGTTCGTGTGAAAAACGAATACTGATATGTTAATATATTAAAATTTTAAAAAAGCTTATGAAGCAAAAAAGTTTCTCCAAAATGTGAGTGCTGTTTGGTAACTGGAAAATTGTGAACAAGGATGTTCTGTGGTTTGTTTTCATCAAAGACGCAGTGGAAAAGAAAGAAAGAAACTTATGTAGAACCAATTTTTTTAATTCAAAAACTCATTGCGACATTTGTAAATAGTTGTGGTGCAAAATCATTAATATTGAAACAAATATTTTCACGTGAAAAAAAAACTTATTCACTATAGTCGTGGACGAATTATGAAGAAGTGAAATATTCAAATTTCTCCAAAAAGTGTAGTTGAGGCCGAATCGCTAGGCTGATTTTGAATCGATATCCGCCTAAATACATACATTCATTATTTTTGAGTATAAACAACGTAAGAGGCGAAATTTCCGAATCCAAGTAGTAAGGATCTGTTTAGCCCCTAATCTGCAGAGAAAATGGACACGAAAATTCCGCCTATGTTAAGACGGTTAAGGTATTAATTTGTAGCGCAAAATATGAGCCATCCCTATTCCGGGGTTTTAAATTTACACTGCTCGAATGTAGGCAATTCCGCCATTACAGTGCTTTCAAAGATCATCCTTGCCAGATACTAGTCTATCCATTGGACAAATAGGAAAGGCGTAGTGAATTATTAGAAGTAGGCTAGTAGGAAGGGATCAACGGAAATGTTTAGATATTCATAGCGAGATCTACAAGTTTACAGATAGGCAAACATATTAAAATCCAGATAATTTAAAATTCCATTCTCTTCTTTTTTATTGCAGATCTAGCTACATTATTTAACCGTCGTTATCACCCCGAATGTGATGATAAAACTAATTTTACTTACTAAATGAACAATACTAGCGTTTCTTTGAAGTCGTTCTTCTGCTCAACCAGTCACTAGAAATCTTTCGCTTTAAAACAATTTTGCAAATTTTCTAACAATCGAATGAAATAAGGAGCACATAGATTCTTATATAAAAAAAATTAAGGCTATTTCATCTTCCAGTGGGAATTTCCAATTCCACTTCAAAAAAAAACCATGCAAAATGTGTTATTCGATTTTTTAACTTACAACTGCAAAATCCTTATTTTGAATTCTTTGTTTTAATGGGATTAGTTAATTTTAATCTGGGATTGAAAATGTGGCAAAGTTTGCAACAACATCAAGAGTGAAAGTAAATTTTGAAACGAATCAACTTCATGTTTTTTTATCCACATTTTGCATAGAAATTTCTATTGAGACACAGTATATAGGAAATTTTCTACTGAGACACTTCGTACAGAAAAGTTTCTACTGGCACAGCTTTCGTATAGAAAAATTGGACTTTTTCTACGTAGAAAATTTTATTTAAAATTTGAGAAAAACGTTTTCTTGTCGCAAAATACTTACTGAGATACTTTTTTTATACAAAAGTATCTTGAGATAGTTCATCATAGAGAAATATCCACTAAGATATTTTTCTTATAAAAATACATCTACTGAGGTACATTTTGTGTAGAAAAGTGTCTGCTGAGATATTTTTTTTTATAGAAAAGTGTCTGTTGAGATAGTTTTCTTACAGAAAAATGTCTGCCAAGATAGATTTCTTATGGAAAAGTGTCTGTCGAAATAGATTTCTTAATAGAAAAGTGTCTGCCGAAATTATTTTCTTATAGAAGAGAGTCTGCCGAGATAGTTTTCTTATAGAAAAGTGTCTGCCGAGATAGTTTTCTTATAGAAAAGCGTCTGCCGAGATAGTTTTCTTATAGAAAAGTGTCTGCCGAGATAGTTTTCTTAGCGAAAAGTGGCTGTTAAGACTTCTTACCCGATTCTTCATGATAATTTTCTTCCAGGACGTTTTCTTCAAGAAATGGGTTATGCAAGAACTTTCTATAAGGAAAATTAGTTTTCTATCCGAAAATTTTCTTATAAGGAACCTTTTTGTATGAAAGCTTATCCACAGACTCCTTAACAAAGTACATTGCACATTGTACATTTTATAGGAGCCACCAAAGTCTTTTCCTATTTACATACATTTTCTGTTTTATATGGTAGACGCATCTCATGTAAAGAAAAGCTTCATATAAGCCAGTGTATTAGAAGATAAATTTCATATAGAAAATTGTCATGAACAACACTGCCATATAAATTTCATTTCATATAGAAAACTGTGATAAAAGGCATTTACCATGTAGAGAAGTGTCATGGAAGACACTTCACTTAGGTAAGTATTTTGGAAGTCACTTTTCCTGTAGAAAAGTGAAATTGGAGACCTTTTCTTACAGAAGAGTGTCATTGAAGATACTTTTAAGATGCCACTGAAGTTACAATTCCTTCAGAAAAACGTCATTTTTCCTACAAGAAAGTGCCATGGAGGGCAGTTTTCTTATAGAAAAACGTCGTGGAAGACACATTTATCTTATAAAAAAATGTTGTGGAAGACACATTTTTCTTATAGAAAAATGTCGTGGAAGACATTTTCTTATGAAGAAAAGCCGTAAAGGGAAAAGAATAACGTAATGGAAGACAATTTTTCTGTCGAAATGTGCGGTTGTAGACACTCGGTAGAAAAGTGCCGTGGAAGGCACTTTTTTTAAACAAATCTGTAGAAAACACAATCTCTAGATACGAGTACTTTCGTGGAAGATACTTTTTCTAAATGAAATAAAAGTGTCTTGCAAGATAATTCTCGTAACATCAAAGGCAATGTGATGGGAGACACTTTTGATGTAGAAAATGTTGTAGGAAACACTTTTAATATAGAAAATGTCATAGGAAACACCATTCGCATATAAATGTTCCGTATAAGACATTTTTGCTATATAAATGTGATACAGAAGACGTTTTGCACATAGAAAAGAGTCATGGAAGACCTTTTTGGAAGATACTTTTGCTTTTCACATAGAAAACGGGTTAGTTCTGTAGAAAATGCAATGAAAACACTTTTCATGTATAAATGTGTCATGGAAGACGCTTCTCATATA
Organism: Philornis downsi; assembly: GCA_019455685.1. Classification (NCBI taxonomy): domain Eukaryota; kingdom Metazoa; phylum Arthropoda; class Insecta; order Diptera; family Muscidae; genus Philornis; species Philornis downsi. The sequence goes on from JAHXMU010000037.1 coordinate 4,066,102, forward strand.
GAAAAGTGTTATAGAAAAAACTTTTCTTGTAAGAAAGTATCATGGAAAAGTATTTTTTTTAATAAGAGTAACAATCTGTCAGAAAAAGTCTTGAAGAACAACAATAAGCAAGTGTTAAATAAAATTATAGACGAAGGTTACAAGTCAATCATATTCATTTACTTTATAAATACTATTTCATAAATACCCAAAATATGTATGTGAATATAGTTGTATGGCATTATTGCTTTTGTATGGTAATCAGCATAGCATTTTTCTCATCAATTTTAACCTCTAAAATATATGCCAAGACCAGATCATTCTACATATAACTAAAAAATGAACAAATAAAGTTATTAATCATATTTTCTACTATGTAAGAGTATGAGTATGGACTTTTTAGTAATGATCAACGCACTCAAATAACGTTTATATATATATATATATATATATATATAGCATCATATATATATATATAGCATCTCATATAAAACTTATACATATATATATAGATATACAGATCTATATAATATACATATAATAATAATTTAACATTTTAAACAAGGTAATAAAACGAAATCTTATACAATTTATAAATATTAGCTATTAAAGTCGAATTGATAAGTAAAAAAAATATGTTTAATGACTAAACAAATGATGAAAACAACTGACATAAAATGCTACAAAGTAAATAAAATTATGTATACAATATAATAAAAATTACGTATTTAGTGGTTGAAAAAGGCGAAGTAAGACGGTAAGATGTGAATTTGTGATTTTGGTGCAAGAAGTATTATTTAACGAAAAATTTGACACATAAAGCTATTACTGAGGTGTTTTGAATACGAAAAATATGGCTCTTTATTTCTTTATCTGTTTTCGGTTTCATAAATATCAGCTATTTTGTCGGACAAACCCAGGAGACAAATATCCTGTAAAACGACGCAATTATGCTCTTCAAAGTGTTTGTTAATTGAAATTAGTAAATTATATCAATTTATAATAACATTACAACATAATAACATAATAGTAATACAATGCAATATAAAAATATAATATATAATATAATATAATATATAATAATATATAATATATAAATATAATATATAATATATATATATATATATATATAAAAATATAATATAATATTATAAAAATAGCGTATTTAGTTTAAATAGGCAAAATATGTGGTAAAATGTGAGTCGAAATTTTGATACAAGAAATACTTAGCGGAACATTTGCCATGCAGTACTGTTTCAAATATGTTTTAAATACGAAGTGTAGAAAGTTTTAGATTCTTATTTGTTTAAAATGTTGATATAAATTTCATAATTTCAAACAAACTATTTAAAGCCTTTTTTATTGTTACTCCTTCGAGATATCTTAATCGTTACCATCTAATTTTTTGTTTTGCTGAATGATATCTGTAGACGAAACTTTTCGGCAGTATTTTGAATGTATTGTAAAAATGATTTTCGTTAAAAATATCAAAGTTCTTCAATAAGCTTATTGGTAATGGAATTTAATAAGTTAGCTCGCTTAAAGCATGGAATGATAAATTTTCAGTTGAAATTTTCAGAATATTTTTTTGTCCCACAGCAACAGACGGCATACGTTTTCTCATATAGTTTATATACCCGTGTTCACAAGAATAACGACTTAGGTGGACTTAAGACAAAATTGAGTTTATTCATTACTATTGCTGTCCTTATTTATATACATATTCGCGTCTACTCCTTACTCCAAATTCGATGAAATATACTAGTTATAAGCCATTTTTCAAAACAGCAATTTTTCTAAAATTGCCCAACATTTCCAAATATTGATATGAACGAGAATAGGTTTTTTTCTTTTATTATTTATATCTTTTTATTTCAGTCACTGTCGTCTCTTTACCGGACAGCACTAGCTTGAATGGCGTCATAAAACTCTGAGTAACCAGTTTATTGCAATTTGGATACGATACGACAACCGCACGGCTGCTGAGCATGTTTTAAACTATTTGTTTTATTAAAGTTTTGTCTCTAAAAATTGATGATAAAATTATGTCATAAAATCTGCTCCGTTCTATAATTATTTAATTTAAATTAACGACTCTGTATGTCTCATTGTTATATACAGTAGCTCGTTGTTGTGGAATCACGGTTGTGGTTGTATGAATTTCATCGCAGACAAGAGTTTAGGCAGAGAATTACAGAATTCATACAGATAAATTATTTAGATGAGAAAACTCTTTTGAAAGGGAATGTATGAATAATGGAAAAATACGATACCGTAGATGCTCTCAAATCATACCAACTACACTCAAAACAATGCAAATTCCACTCAATTTGAATCAAATTTGCTGTCGAAACACATTGTTGCCTTTCATTTGTAAAGATGTAAATAACAACATGAAATGGATAAGAACATTAACGTGTTTCAGTAGCTATCTACCTGTCGGTGTGAGATAGTGGTATAGCGGATAGTGGGGTACGCTGTAACTGTATTCGGAAGGTTGATACGTAACATGTTTGGAAATTCTTTTAATGAGGCCACACTCCTCGAAGACATCACTATTAGTTGAATTTGAGCACCAATTTTTATCCAGATAGAGGGCTCTAAAATCCCTCAGTAAAAAATTATCCGCATAATTTTTTATCCAGAAAAAGGTGAATTCTCTAGATATTACATGCTCTATGACTGTATTAGTTTTTTTTTAAGACAATGAATACGCGTAGATAATGTAGGGATGAGCAGAGGTAATCCCTGTAACTTTACAATTTTGATTACTAGTTTTGCAGGCTATGGGAAGTTCATTTATAATGTATGAATACCATAACATATGGCGTAAAAAACGCTAACTATTCAAGTCCCACGTTGGGAAAGAGAGCGAGAGAGGACAAAATTACGCTCTTGATTCAACGTTGGAAACAACCTAAATTCACTGTAGAGCGAAATAAATTATCTATGCACATATATTGTCTTTGCTTTTTCAGACCAGTCTACTTTGACCAGTTATCATATTCACCATCTGGCAACAAAGCAAAATTGATATAAATTTCTTTATATACAAATTTGCGTGAAGTTTTTCGCGAGAGATACGAAAAGGTTTTCCTTAAAAAAATTGGATTTAGCAGTAAATGGTGCATAAATATGAACAAAGCCAAGTAAGATGTGTTGACACAGCGCGTGGGATAGGAACAAATCACAGTTGGAGATAAAATATGAGATGTAAAAGTGGGTGTATTCGTCAAGTGGTCTGTTTTTTTTTTCTTTGCATTGCGAAAGGGCATAAGTTGAATTGAGAACTTGCGGTTAGGACAAGTTATTATTTAACTTACGGGCCTCGGACGTTAATAATATTAAATATAGATAGGCTTAGCAGCAAGAATTTTTTTGTTCATTATATTTTATTTTGTTTTCTCCAGTGGTAACAGACTCCAATAGTCTGATAAGACACGGCTGACCGGAATATTTATCTGTATTGATTTTTTTCATTTGTTGGAACCTTGAATATTGCTCTGGCAGTTGGAATTTCTCGTTGTTGTTGTTTCACTTCCGTTTACCCCAAAATGTTTTTTCTTTTTGTATATAATCCACATTACAGATGGTGCATCTGACTTAAACAGCGGTTCAAGAAAAAAAAGAAATATCCCACAACATCCTGTTGGAATTAACACACCCGAAGATCCACCCAAAGAGTCATTATTAGCAAGCCTTAACTATGGCAATGTCCAAAGTAATAAAAGTGTTGGAGAAGTCGATTCCGCCTTCTCCTCACAGCGTACTCATGGAATATCGTAGTAAAAGCGAGAGTATCCTGTTCGAATCACATGCTGTGGCCCTGTTGTCCCAACAAGAAACCGACATTATTCGAAAACAATACACCAAGGTATGCGATGCCTATGGCTGTTTGGGTGTACTGCAGCTGAATGCAGGGGAGAGCACAGTTTTGTTTCTGGTGCTGGTCACTGGATGTGTTTCGATGGGAAAAATTTGCGATGTCGAGGTGTTTCGCATACAACAAACCCAGTTTGTGTCGTTGCAGAATGCAGCTCCCAATGAGGATAGAATCTCGGAAGTTAGAAAATTGCTGAATTCTGGAACATTCTACTTTGCACATGCCAATCCAGCGACCACCAGCACAAATAAGTTTGACATCACCCTGTGCGCTCAGAGACGTTTCCAGACATCGGAGACAGACAATCGTTTCTTTTGGAATCGTATGATGCACATACACATGTTGCGATTTGGCATCGATTGTCAGGCGTGGTTATTGAAGATTATGTGTGGTTCAGCGGAAGTGCGAACTGTTTATATTGGAGCCAAACAGGCGAGGGCCGCAATTATATCGCGTTTAAGTTGCGAAAGAGCTGGGACAAGATTCAATGTTAGAGGTAAGCAAGTGTAAAATTATATACATTAATAATAATACACAGAGGAACAAAGTCGTGCTCTTCAGAATACAGTATATAGATTGCTAGTTCTAAAACCCAGTAAGAATTCATTTTTCATATTTTATGAGCACGTCAGTTCGAAGTTGAGAAAGCCGGCAACTGTTCGGAAAATAATCCTCTTAAGCAAAACTGGAACTAACTAATCACGTTCTGTTTTCTATTATTATTATTATTATTACAAATTATTATTATTATTATTACAAATTATTATTATTATTACAAAATAAGATTTTGCAGAGCGATATTCGAATACATTCTAAACATATTACACTAAGCTTTGGGATAAAGTGTGAACTTTATAAGATAAATTACAGTTTTATGGTCTTTATTCCTTTATTTTTTATCCTATTGCTTTTTTGGAACTTTTTTTTGGCCACAGTCGTTCGTTCGATTGTCGAGAAATATTATGTGATATTCAATAGATTTTGCACTATCCTTCAGCTTATCAGGGTTCCATTTCTCACGTGTAGCATTTCTGCAGGTATGCACGTCAATAATTGAGCTCTTTCTTCGTTTATTAATCAAGGTTTTTTTTTGCCTTTTTCGGAAAGGATGTGCTACTGATCGTCATGTTAGTAGACGTTGGGAATTGGTTTAGGCGCTCATGGTTTGTTGATGTATTGTATAGAGAGTGAACACCAGCTACTTCCTTGGAGAATTCTTCTATACCAGCTTTTGCATTGAAATCACCAAGAATAACCAATGCATCATGTGATCAAATCTTGTTGAAAGTGGTTTCTAGCTCTGTGTAGAAATTGTTGATGAATTCTTGATGATGATTGCTGATGATACTATAATCAGCATCCTCGATAAGAGCGTAGACCGAAAGAAGGCACATATTATTGTATTTATCCTTTATACGGAGAAGACAAATTCTATCTGATATTGATGTGAAGCTTGTTATGGCATTAAATATCTTTTTTGCAACATGAACCCTACACCTCTTGTCCCTGTCTTCAAACTGCAAACAAGCAAACTATTTCTTGAATAATGAGCTAAATAATACGTTTTGTTATTATTGTGATTACGTGGTCACTTTCAAATATATGCATGTTTTTTCTTAATGAAAAAAAGTGTGGAAAAGGTGGTTGCACCTAATTTTCAAAGTTTCAAACCAAAACCAGTCCAAATACCTATTTCTAATCGGAACCACATCACCAATTTACGCTGTTTGTATACATACTGCTGAAACCTGAAAATCTTTACATCGAAAAAGACCCAATTTTCAAAATCGAGTTTTAACACCAGGCAACCTGGCTTTTGCGCAGATGTTAAATCTTGCACTTTTGTTGGGCTTCAATCGTAGTTCATTTTTTAATAAGTGCCCCATGCTACTAGCAGACACATTAACATTTTTCGCCAATTGAACTGCGCTTTGTCGTAGATTATATCATTTACCTGTATCACTGTATGGTGTAACAGTCCGCTGCACAAACATTTTGTGCACACGTAAATAATACCTGGTTGCCATTTTCCAGTCAAATACAAAGCAATAACACTATTGCATTTGAATTTCAATATGCTTCCGGAATCTGTAAGCAACATAACAGACTGAAGTTCATCAGAGTAAAGCTGATATTACAACTGCTAGTGCCCATGAACTAATAAAACATGAAAAGTAAAACAACAGGAGAAGTAACCAAACATAGACGACATGAACTGTCAAAATTTACCAGTCCCTATTGGAAAATTATAGCGTTTTTTGAGTATAGTATCATTTAGTAAAAAAATCAAGGTACCAAATGAGGTTATCGGACCTTTTGTTTCCAACATTAGCACGTCGGGACCAACCAATTTTATTTACAATCTAAAAGGTATTTTAATATGTTTTAAACACAATCCGTATTTAGACGTCAGATATTGTACATAATGTGGTTTCGATTGACGATATTTCTAAAACTATATTCTATTTTAATTGAAACAAATGGAACAATAAACAAAAAAAGGAAGTTCAAAAATTACATGAAAAAAGAAAATAATAATAAAAGAAAATGAAAAAGCCTATGAACCCATGTTCCAATACACTGTTCGTTTCTGGGATTTATTTTTCGTTAATATTAGGTGCTTGCTACGTTTTTCAACTTTAGTAAATCAATAAGAAATCCTCAACTTACTTTTTCCGAGTGGAAACTCCTTTTGCATAAATAATTTTAGGCTAGAGTAGCTCCCGTTTTTAATAAATCGCCAAATCCAATAAGTGTTTTCAAATTGACCCGTGTAGCCTGTATTCTCCAAAATAAATCTGGTTTAATTGTGCTAATCTGTCTTATTTGTGTTGTACTTATTTACGTTGGTTAAAAATATATTATATTATGTATACATATATTATATATT
>JAHXMU010000037.1:4072953-4083494 GCA_019455685.1 Philornis downsi
AAAAAAAAAAACGAGGAAGAAAAAAGCAAGTTATGCTATAATATATCTATTGTTTATTATCATCTACATTGAGACATTAAGTCGGCCATTATCGTCGACGTCTGCAAGGCATCACCGTTCGTCGTTTTCGATCGCATCTCATGAGCGTATGCTTATCATGAATGCTGAAGTATTGTTGGCGGCGTCATCAACATGGCCCACTAACGGTTTTCTCTACCAAATAAATATAAAGGCCAAATCCCCAAATAATGGCAGACCCTAATATTAAAAATAATACGTTGCTGCCCGCTTTACGCAATAACTTTTCTATGTTATGGTATTTGGTTTTTATTTATATGTATATATATGTATATATATATATACAGTTGCAATCAAAATAATAGTAGTGGCTTTATAAAAATGTTGTTTAGTTTCGTAGCCTCGCTATATTTACATTTCTTGCCTAGTTTTTTTTCCATTTCATAGCTTAATGTAAACACCAAAAAAAAAAAAAAAACTAACCGTTATGTTTGCATTCCATTGTTCTTGTTGTTTTTACAATGACTAAATTCAAAGAAGAACAGGTTTTTGGCAGTCAAAATAATAGTAGTGCTGACAGAAGTCAACGAACTTTGCAAGTAAACATTCTTTTTTTGCAAGCTTTGTATGTTGACTTTAAAAATAAATAATTTTTTTAGAAGAAGTATAATTCTGATCCATAAGGTGTTAAGATTTGTTTTTAAATGGGGCGTGGCGTGCATTGTACACTGGAAAAACGATTGCCGATAAGGAAGCTGATTTCGGACGGAAAATCTTGTAAAGAAATGGAAAATATTATAGGTTGGTCACCGACAATGGTACGCAATGCAATAAAGTACATTCCCTTTAGTGAGACCCGTGGCCGTCCGCCAGTAGTATCAAAAAAAAAGTGTTTCGCGTATAGTAAGGTACTCAAAACAAACCCCCTTTGCTGCCGCTACGGAAATAAAAGTTAAATTTTGTGTGGAAGCGAGCGTGGAAACTATCCGCAGACGTTTTAGAGATGCAAGTTTGATAGCGCAAAGTCCAAGAAAAGTGCCACTGTTGACGAAAAAACATGTTATAAAGCGACTAAAATTTGCTAAGGAGCATCTAAATTGGACCCCTGAAAAATGGAGGAATATTTTGTGGACTGACGAGTCTAAAATTGTTCTTTATGGCGGGAAAGGCTCACGAGCTTACGTAAGACGGCCTCCTAATTCAGGATATAACCCTAAATTTACGCTGAAAATGTTAAACGTGGAGGATATAGTGTTATGATATGGGCATGCTTTTCATACATAGGAGTTGGACCCATAAACTGGATCAAAGACATCATGGATCGCCATCTATACGTAAAAATATTACAGGAAGTGATGCTGCCATATGCTGCGGATGAAATGCCTTTGATATGGACCTTTCAGCAGGACAATGATCCTAAGCACACAAGCCGTCTAGCAAAACAGTGGTTTGCAGAAAATAATATACGCGTATTGGAATGGCCAGCCCAGTTCCCAGATCTCAATCCCATTGAGAATTTGTGGTGTGACGTAAAGGCTGTGATCGCGGAAAGAAATCCCACAAAAATCCCGCAGAAAGATGCCAATATTTAGTAAACTCTATGCCACGATGCACAGTGCTTTGTCCCATAGACAAAAAAAAAAAAAAAAGAATTGTCCCAAAATATAATAAATATAATGAAAGTTATAATAATCAAGAGATAACAATACAAAAGAAATAAAATTGAAGGAAACAGTTTCGTTTGACTCTTCTACACTTCACCAGAGGGAGCTAAAATCAGTGAAATTTAAGCAAAAATCAATGAATTAAAAACTAAATAGTATTGCTTTATGAAAATAATTCCAAAAAATTAATTTTTTTAAGAAGGAGCTTAAAATTTGGATTTTTATGTTATTTAGTGTGAGCAGAACTCGGAAAAAATAATGTGTTGAATATGTTGACTGGAATTATTTGTAATCGCTAGAAAGAAATGTATTTTTCTAAAAATTTTCAAAAATTACAAAAGTTTGATGGAATTTAAAAAAACCATTAATTTTTTTTATTGTGTTTTTATTTAGTTAATAGTGTTTTTTAAAGGTATAAGAAATAACTTATGCCCGCTTTTGAGCGCAACTTAAAAAAAAAGTTTTAAAAAAGTTTAAAAATCAATGAATTAAAAACTAAATTGTATTGCTTTATGAAAATAATTCCCAAAAATTTATTTTTTTTAAGAAGGAGCTTAAAATTTATAATTTTATTTATATAAATTTATAAATTTATATATAAAGCAGAACTCGGAAAAAATAAATCATGTGTTGAATATGTTAACTGGAATTATTTGTAATCGCTGGAAAAAATGTATTTTTCTAAAAATTTTCAAAAATTGCAAAAGTTTGATGGAATTAAAAAAAACCATTAATTTTTTTTGTTGTGTTTTTATTTAGTTAATAGTGTTTTTTAAAGGTATAAGAAGTAATTTATGCCCGGGAAGAGATGTAGTTTGAGATTCTTACGAAGGCAAAAATAAGGAAAAAAAAAAATTTTAAAAATTTAAGAGTCGCGCCACTACATCAAAATTTTTGAATTATCGCTACTGTGGCGCTGATTTCAACAAACTCTTAAAAAATTTATTTTTCTTATTCTTATGTCTAATATTCTTGCTTTGTAAAATTCAGCTGTATGATCATGCTGTAACATATGTTTTGCTATTCCTGTATTACATTATCATTTATAATTCGAATTAGAGATGAGAACGTGACAAACTATTTTTTACTTTAAAAATGCCCGATTGCTATTTATTAATTTTGAGTAAATATTTTACAATCACGTAATACGCGCTATAAAATAATTACTAAAATTTAATTAATGTTAACATTTTTCCGTAACGTAAGTAATATATATGTAAATATAGCACAAGCATTTCTTAATTTTTTTACCTAGGACGTATGTCGGAAGGAGCAATAGAAGCGAACCATAAAAACGTAAGAAGAGTGCGTTTATATATCATACAAGAAAAACTTCACGAGAAGATACAGGAATTTGATGACCTATGTGCTATTGCAATCAGATCCCGTGTTATCATCAGAGAGACACATAAAAAAAACATTTGATTTGGCCGGTATTGAAAAATATATTCACAGGGAAAATATTGTTTTTGAAGATGACATATTTGAACAGGATGAGTTAGCTTCTTCGTTGAGTGAAAATTAGGATGGCTCCTGTAGTGATGACGCTTAGTTTTAACCAAAGAAATAGCTATATATTAATAAAATAAATAAGTTTTTGCTCATAGTTTACTTGATTGATAATGACCAAGTGTACATTTTGGGATTTTGCCAATTTATTTATTTATTTGTATTGCTAACTAACAATAATAAAATTGTTAATTAGCGGAGGTAGCCAGAGCATCAAAGGCCTTGGGCTAATAAAATAAAACAAATTTCCTGTGTTACGTTCTATAGTATTATTAACAATAAAGTATTAATGTAAGAGAAATAGTGCACCTTTTGTATGGGCGGTACTAGAATTCGTTATCCGATTTCTTTTAAATTAGGCGTACAATTTTTTGGATTGGAAAGCTTATGCTTTCTGAATTTTAGTTATAATCGGTTAATCGCATAGGGTGTCGCAATAGTTCAATTTTTATAGCCAAAAAAGTTTCGGTTTGTATAGGCGGTGGGCGATGGGCGTGGTCAATGTTGATGAAATGCTATTTTTTTTAATAAGAGGCATTTAGATATGTTCTTCACGCAATTTTTATGAAATTTTACGCAATAGTTCAATTTTTATAGCCAAAAATAGCTTCGGTTTGTATGAGCGGTAGGCGATGGGCGTGGTCAATTTTGTCCATACTTTGAAATTTTCCTAATTCAGTTGTATTAGGGACTCGTGCCAAATTTTATTACCCTAGGACGACTCCTATTTTTGTCCCATCGATGTACTGGGACAAAGCACTGTGCGACGCTGTGAGGCGGTAATTGCCAACAAAGGTTTTGCCACAAAATACTAATTAAGATGCTTACCCTTCGTAATATACACTTAGCCCACGCATCAATTTATTTTAGTTTGTACTAACCACTAAATGAACTACTACTATTATTTTGACCGGCTATATTTGAAAGAATTTGAATACTTTTATATTTTTGTAACTATCTTGAATTCTTTTTTTTTTTCCTAGAATTTATAAAAGAAACTATGTTAAACGAATTAAACTTAAAAGTTTACGAAATTATTTTGAAACCTTTTTACTCCTTTAAAATTTGCGCAATACCCACTACAATTATTTTGACTGCAGCTGTACGTATGCTGTAGAAATCACATTTTTTTTTAAATTCTGTGTTTATTACAATCTGTCCTTGGACATTCAGTAATATTCACATTGGCCTACATACTACTTATATACTAAAATTTTATTTTTATTTGGGAACACTTCTTTGAGAGTCCCTACTGCTTTATTCGTCCTGAGTAACCAGGTCCTGTGTGGTTCTCCTCCTTAGTCTGGTAAATAATGGTGTTTCGTTCATCAGATTGGACGCCAGCTGGTTCGGATGTTGTTGAATACGATTCATGTATCTAGTGAAGTATTTTTGGACTTCTTCTTTAATTCTCTTCTTTTCAATTCTCTATGCAATTGTTTGTTCGAGAAGTATCTGGGTGCACCGGTAATGGTTCGCAGTACTTTGGACTGAAAGCGTTGCAATATTTCAAGGTTGGAGTTTGCTGCAGTCCCCCATAACTGGATTCCATATGTCCATATGGGTTTTAAGACACATTTATAGATTTTCAATTTGTTATCTAGGGATAATTTGGATTTGCCATTCAAAAGCCAATTTAAGGATCTTAGTTTGAGCCCCAAGGCCAGTCTTTTTGTAAATATATGCTTTCTCCAAGTCAGTGTTCTGTCCAAATAAATGCCTAGATACTTTGCATCATTTGCTTGAGGTATTTCAACATTATTAATAGACATGGGAGGGCAACATCCTCTCCGAAGTGTAAACGTTACCTGAACCGATTACGTTTCATTTGCCTTTATTCTCCATTTCTGCAGCCATTTTGTTATGGTATCGAGATGTTTTTGCAATTTTCTAGATGCTTGATCCGGGTTGACGTCAGTGGCAAGAGCAGCTGTATCGTCTGCAAACGTTCCGATAAGAGTCCCTTCTTCTGTGGGTAGATCCGAAGTGAAAATCAGATATAAGGTAGGACCAATAATGCTGCCCTGAGGTACTCCCGCATGCGATTTAAGCATGTCCGACATGTCTTCGCCGTGTTTAACAAAAAAGGTTCGTTCAGATAAATAAGATTTCAGAAAAATGAAGAAATTCGTGGGTAAGATTTTCCTCAATTTGAATAATAACCCTTCGTGCCATACCATATCAAAGGCTTGTGAAATGTCCAGAAATGCCGCATTGCAATACTTCTCCGTGTCGAAAGATTTATTTATCAGTTCAACTAATCTATGAACCTGTTCAGTCGTCCCATGTCCCTGTCTAAAACCAAATTGGTGATTGGTGGAGGTATTAGTTTTTTTTTTACTCTATTATGGGGTTTAATCTTCGGAGAAATAAAATTTCGAGGACTTTTAACGGTGTAGGTAGGAGGCTTATGGGCCTATAAGAGGAGGTTTCTTCAGGTGGTTTTCGTATCATTTTCACCTGAGATATTTTCCATTATGGCGGAATGTACAACTTTAAAATGATTGCATTGTATATTCTTGTTAGAAGCTGAAAGCCTTCCTGAGGCAATTCTTTTAAGACTTTAGCAGTGATGAAGTCGTATCTCGGAGCTTTTCGGTCTTTTAAATCAGCAATTATATTTTTAACTTCGCAGGTGGTAACTTGTGTAATAGGCAAGTCCATCTGGTAATCTTCATTTAGAAAGTTGTGCAGCTCATTTAAAAAAGTGTCATTACCATGTTGTTCATTAGGTACGAATACTTTCTCCAGATGTTTTGCGAAAGTTTCAGCTTTTTCAGAATCACTTTTAGCCCATGTATTCTGTATGGTTCGAATAGGGGGATCGTGTTTTATGGACCTGTTCGTACGCTTTATTGCTTTATATAGAGAGTAGTCGGTAGCTGCAGTTGCATCTAAATTTTCCAGATCTCTATCAGTTTTTCTACTATCCTCTACACTTAAGATCTCTTTGAGTTCTTTTGTTAACTTATTTAAAACCACTTTATCGGGCGGATATCTAGTTCTCTGGCACTTTTTTCTTGCCTTTCTCTTTTCAGGCACTTTTTCTCTTATACTTAATGGAACTTTGTTCCGTTCGGGTATATTTTTTTCATTCAAAGGGGTAGAATTCCAAGCTGCTTGTTGGATAATATTATTAAACTGCTCAACTCCATTTATTATATCGTTATCTGAGTTTAAAGCAATGTGTATATTTACATTAGCTTTTACCAAATGTCGAAAGAGATTCCAGTCAGTTCGTTTATTATGGAGTACACAACTTCTTGATGCAGGCAATATTTTTCTGTCTAGAGTTACCTTTACTGGGGTGTGGTCAGACCACAAGTCATAAATGGATTCACATTGCACAGTCTCTTTCTTAATACCTCTCGTCAGACAAAAATCTAGTAAATCGATTTTGCTGCAGTCTGTTGGCCAATAAGTCGGTTGTGCACTTGATACCGTGTATAGGTTCATTGATTCAGCTGCATATTGAAGTTGACGACCCTTTGTTGTTGTTAGCCTAGAGCCCCAGAGGGTGTGGCTGGCATTGTAGTCGCCACCTGCGACAAAGGTATTACCAAGTGTTTTGAAGAACTCCTTGTACATTTTACAACTTATTTTGTGTTTGGGGGGACTATATATTGCGGAGATACTTATTGGGCCGGACCAATCTTCAACCACTATTGTTGTGGCTTGTATTTCTGCCCTTGCATATGGGTTTGACAAATGATGTTTTATGTTGCTTCTTATAAGTATTCCAGAGCCTCCGTGTGCTGTACCATCTGGATGTATTGTGTGATAGAATTTGTAGTTTGGTATACATAAGAAAAATAATCCTTACGGGTGAAATGAGTTTCAGAGACAAGCAGAATGTCGATATTATGCATATCTACAAATGTTTTGACTTCCAGGTTGTGTTTAGATAACCCGTTTGCATTCCACAAGACTATTATCAATCGATCGAATTTATGGCATTTTAGACATTAGAGTTACCAACATTGTGGTCATTGCAGTCATTTGCTGCATCATCTGCTTCATTACCGCCATCATTTCGCGGAATTCATCAGTGAGTGTAGTGATCAATATGCTCTCTGTTGGATTTGTATCAGTTTCTCTTATATTATGTCTTGGATTGTTTCCGTTTCTAGCGGTTTCTGCATATGTGAATCCATGGCGCCTTTCGGCGGCCTTGCCTTGTAGAGGTGCCGGGTAATTTGCACCTAAGGCGGGAAAAGTGCCTAGCAAGGGCGTACCAGGTTGCTTTTCAGCAATAAGAGGGGCTGACTCCTACGGGACCTGTTTCCGATTTTTCGGGGATGAGTTTGGACTGCGAGACCTTTTTGATAGAACTTCGGTCCAGGAGTTTCCAGTCTCCTCGGATGCAATGGGTTCATTATGAGAAATTACAATCTCATAACGATTTCTAGCATTTCCTGGCGTAAGGGAATTTACATTTGGACTATTAAGTACTGGTGTCATTACAGTTTTAGTAGGTTTCGGTATTGTTAACGATTTTGGCGTGTTAACTTAGAGTGGGAACTGGGGGAACTCTGTCCATTTATAAATACGCCTAAAGGTATGCTAAACCCTGCGTGTGGTTGGGCTCTATTCGTACTATTTTTTTTTTTGTACGAATCACACAATTCAGCTAAACAGCTGTTGATGTGATTCGCAAAAACAAAAACACAAGCACGTACTGCGGGTGCCCGCAAGGCAATTTTGTTTAAATACTCTCACCTGGGAAAAGCTGGATATAATTTGAACTTTTTATTAATTTTGGGGGATTTATAAAAATAGATAGTACTACTAGCACGCACTGAGACGGGTCTAAACCTTAAAAACTTTTTATTTTTACTGAGCCAACAATCTTGCACTTGTTGTTAAAAACGAAATCACATAGCAAACATTTAACCGAGGGTGTAATTTGGCCGTGCCATACATATTATAATTTGTATTATTTTAACAAATGTTTCTATGTTTAAAACGTGCTTGAATACATGTTGAATATGTTGGAGGAATCGTACAAATAATTCTGGTCCAATTGTATAGTGCTCTTTTAACGGAAATTCACACAGCAATATTTTTAATTTTGTTTTTCATTGGATTAAGTAATTAATTAGCGGTCCATTCCTCACCGCTCTAGAAAGGATGATTGGTTTCCTTAATTTCAGAACTGTTTGTTTAAGATCTCCCTCCAGGTGACTGAAGCTAATTAGGTGGAAATGTTTTCCGGTGTGTTAGAGCGCCTCAAGTGTTCTCTAATCCTACAAAAAGCCTGTTACGCTTATTCTTTTAGCTCTATGATGTCTATATTTATGTGGACACATATTAAATAAGCTGAAGAAATTTCGCAACCAACTCAACAGAACAGACAATGTTGTCTAATTAATATTAAGAGGGTATTTTTTATTATTCGACAATTTTACTGCTTAAAGATATAAATATCAACGCTTAAATACTGTTTATCGCTTAATTATGTTACTATTCTTATTAGCCCTTACAATAGGCTCTTTTTGTAATGAATTCTCACAGGAACCAACACTTTTGTTTTTATTTATTTTCTGCTTATTAATTTTCTTTTCATTAACGAAGCCACTAAATCCATATATGGTGACAAATTTTTACGAAATTAACTAATTCAAAAAGTACAAAATACTATTTAACTACTACTACTACTATTTAACTACATGCATATTTAAGTATAAAATAAAAAAAAAATTAATTTTGTCAATGATAGATTAACGGTTGCCACGTTATTATTATAGCAGACGATAATAAATTTATATTCCCACTGCAAAACAAGCAATACAAGGTTTCTGCTGAAATATAATAATATATAGAAATAATTCATAAAATAACAGATCGCACAGTAAAACATAACGTATCGATGTTATGTAATACACAGCAGGAAGGTTTACAGAATAGATACACTGCAATAGAAAAGATTGAATGAGGAATAGAAAGGATAGTAAAGTTATAACATAAAGATACAAGAGGTCTTGAAAAAAATAAGTGAAAGGCAAAAGAGATATTCCAAGAAAAGAAGAAGTAAGGAGGGATCTATACAAGAAAGTTGAGCAGCGAGGTGTAAATGCGCTCAACAAGCCCACCCAATCATGATTACAAAATTTTAGTAAATCCAGTAATACTCAAATCGTAATACCCATACAATGCGCCAAGCTAATATAACCAAGAGTTCACGAAACCAAGCAGAATGCTCTCTCTTTAAATACAATTCATGTTAGATTTATTAGAATAAATTTCAGTTTTCATTAAGTCTATAAACTAAAGATAAATCAAACCTAAGATTGTGGGACTTCATTTTATATTTTATACAACGATTCGATTATTATTTGTGAATTTAATAACGAAAAAAAATCAACTACCTATCTATGATTGAGATCAACAAAAAAAAAAGGAAATATAAAAAGGAAATAGAAATATAATAAGTAATATAAAATTAAGATTAAGAAATGTAATGTTACATAGAAGAAAATTTAAACTGATAAGAAGATTTTGCTAAATGGAAGATTTTTAAATGGTATTTAAATGAAATACGATAAATTTTTTAATGATGGACAGACAAAAATTACCGTAGACACTTGGTCACCTCAAGATAGGGAAAGTATGTAAACACAATTTTAAAAAAGTTATAGTATGCTGTTGAGTAGAACATATGACAACAGCAATATCAAGGGAAACATATTAATGTAAATCATTTCCTTACTCTGATAATGTCGTAGATCCCCCGACGGAAGTACTTTCGAAAAGCGTCTCACTGAGGAGTGATAAGAGATGTATTCGTTGTTGATGATGATGACTCTCTAGAAAGAGATCATTGTTGGTTTGCCGATGATATTGCTCTAGATAAAATGTCATTAAAAGTTTTATCACTGTTGATTTAACATTTATGTTTGACCAAAACATTAGCACAAATTAACATCATTATTATCATGATCATCAGATCTTATTAAAAGCGTGCAAATTGTGCAATGTCTGTACGTGTATTATCGTTTATGATGTTTTGTATGTTAATTTGTGCGTAATATAGGGTGTAGCCTTTTCCAAGAACGGGATTTCAGTAACTTAGAAATTAAAGTTTCCAAAGTTTTCTAGAAAAAAAAATAACATATATATATATATATATATATATATATATATATCATGATTACAATTATATATATATATATACAGTGTTACGCAAAACAAAAGCAACAAAATGTACTCCAGACTATAAATACAATACCAATACATTACAACAACAATTGCGTTTAAAATAAATATGAAAAAATGTACAGCAGAGTCGGAATTCACTTGCGCAAAACAATAGCAACAAACTAGAGAAAGAAGAGAATAGGTTTAAAAAGA
>JAHXMU010000037.1:4084984-4108522 GCA_019455685.1 Philornis downsi
TGAACTTCTCCTAAACGGCTGGACCGCTTTGCATAAATTTTTGTATATGCGTCTGGGTGGTGCCCGGGATGGTTTAGATTTACAATTCGGTCCAATTGGACAAAGGGGCGTGGTACCTTCCATACAAACAAAAAATTAAAAATCAATTATTTCTGCTCCTGCTTAGGTATTTGAGCAAAATTTGGTGCGTAGGTTTGGTGTACATATCTTAAGTGCTGCTGCAAATATGGGCGGGATTGGACAATGGGGAGTGGTACCTCCTATACAAACCACGAATTAAAAAGTAATTATTTCTGCTCCTGCTAACGGTATTTAAACAGAATTTTGTATTTCGGTTGAGTCCGATTGGCATGAAACATTTCTAATAAAAATAAAATTTGAAGGTAAAGCAGCGTTTGCCGGGTCGGCTAGTATATATATATATATATATATATATATATATATATATATATATATATGTATATATGTGTATATATGTGTATAATATACAATGTAATATATGTGTATATGTATATACGAACTTGGGGTTGTTCGTCTTTTCAGCCTTTTTTAAGTTGGCCTGATGATGGAGCTACGGGATCGTTGGCAACTTTTGGGTTTGTTGTGCTATCTCTGGACTCTTGTATGTCGCCAATTTCGAGCTTTATTTTGGACAACGAACTAAGTTTAGATGGCGAACACAAAAAAAACCCACGACAGATAGACAGGCAGTCTGCCAACACAATCATGAATACGACTTGCTCTCCAACTGGCAGTAAGAATAAAACTGATTTGGATGGTCTGAAATAGGCAAGAATAAGTTTAGTTTTCGGTATTTCTCTTATATTTGATGAATTTCTTGTATTGGCTGTCAAATCTATGAAAATGAGATACAAATATACATTTCTATTAGAGATAAAATGGAAATTTAAAGCAATAAAAAAATACTACCTTGAGAAAGCTAGGAAGCTTATATATTGCAATATATTGGGTGTTTTTTCTTTTTGGAGGCTATGCCGGAAACCGACAAGTTTCGTATGAAATGGTTGGAACCAATGGATCAGGAAGGTTGCGTCCTCTTCCAACGATAATTACCAAACTATCGAAATGCAAATGCATTAAACCACGGAACACTAAGCACACTTGCGAATAATCACTCACTTGATTATAAATATCGGCATGTATTAGAAAGTTTGTAACAAAATGAGTAAATTTTATTTTTCACTGGTTCCTAGGACTTGCGAACCATGAAACCTCGTAGATGCCGTAGTGTAACATTTCTTTTCCAGATTTTAGTTAACACCAAAAAGCAAACAAATAAAGTAAAACGTAAATTTTTTGATAAATAAACAATCAAGAATGAGCAGTATCCGCATACAGGGGCGTAACTAAGGCAAAATGAAATCCTTACCTTTGAAATAAAAACTTAACAAACTTCAGCCTTTTCAACAAAGCAAGCCTTTACACAAGCATTCTATTTTTAGAGTCACTCAACGGGGCCTACAGTTTAACGACTATTCCAAACGACTACTCGAAGTGTTCGTCAGACGCATTGAGGAGACCGCAGCTCAAATAATGATATCTGGCGGATCTTTTTGGTTTAGTAATAAGCAGTGGTGTGATTTTTATTAGAACAAATTATGTGTTGCTTTATTAACAAGGAAAAACGGAGCGAAAAAATATTTTTTTTTTTTCAAACGTAAAACTCATAAACAATAATTTTACAATTTGTATATTTGTAAAGTGTTTCTCAAACAAGTTATATTTTTGTTTAACCATTTGTAAAATAATGAAGACCTATCATTTTACAAAACTTAGTCAACTTGGTATTTTGCAATGGCTTCGTTAAGAGATCCGCCAACATATCTTCCGTCGGGCAATATTCAAACTTCACCACTTTAGATTGTTTGATTTCTCGAACAAAATAATATTTAACATCGATATGTTTTGTTCTTGGATTAATTTTTTCAACGTCTAACAACTTCAAACAACGTTGATTGTTCTCCATTAAAGTGATATCAGTAATGTCGTCGTTCATATCCGCAAAAAGCATCCTTAACCATATAAGTTGTTGAACTGCCTTCGCCAATGAAATAAATTCTGCTTCTGTCGAAGATAATGTCACCTGTTTTTGTTTTCTACTTGCATAGTAAATTGTTGCATTACCAAGTTGAAAAACATATCCACTTGTAGATTTTCTGCTTGTGACATCTCGGAATCTGCATATCCTTTTAATTTAAAGTCTTTGAAATCATACATAGCTTATAGTTCTTAGTACCATTTATATACTTTTGACTTCATTTCAGTCTCCTTTTGCTGGGCACGCAACTTTTCAACTAAGAACCGACAATGCAACAGTTACATCTGATCTTGTATTATTTGACAAATATAATAAAGGTCAAATAGCACGTCGATGTAAATCGTTTGACATCAAATTACTATCAGGGTACGAACCGGATTTTAAATATTTTATATCTAAAGGAACTTTGAATGGTTTAGAATTAGCCAAAGTATCCAGGTTAATTACGTTAAACGGTTTCGAAATATCATTTACAATATCTTCAATAAGCATATCATCTATATAGACCAATAAGTACACAATATTGTTGTCATTGTTTCCTCTGATATAAAGACTGCTGTCAGATACACCCCTTCCGAATCCTTATTAGGATTTTGTTAAGTTTTTGATTACAACATCTATATACCACTCATCTCAACGCAGTTTCTTACCAGAATTTAAACAATATTCCTTATTTGACTTAGAAGTTTTCTTGGTTTTAAACGTATGTGCTTTTTATAACGACAATCACGTTTAATGTGCCCAATCTTACCGCATCCATAACATTTCTTCATTGTTTTTTGGGATTTCAAAGCAAGATTCGATGTAGTTGTTTCCAGATTTCCTTCTTGCCTTCTTTTATATTCCTGTATCAATTTCTCCTTAACAAGATCCAGAGTTAAATCTTCTTCCGATCTTAATACCAAAGCTGTGATTATTGAATTGTATTCGTCTGGCAAACTTCCCAAAAGGAATGCTACTTGCAGATGATCTGTCAGACTTTCGCCCAATCCATTAAGTCTGTTGACTGTTTAAAGCAATTCTGATATCTGTGATTCCATATCTTGTCCATTCCTCAACTGCGTACTACATAATTTCTTCAACAGCATGCCTTTATTTGGCAAAATTGATCTTTTCATGGACTTTCCTTAAGGTTTCCCAGTACTCACGTGAAGTTTTTAAGTTGCGTAGATGTACTAATTGAGAATCTTCTTCAAAAGCCCAATGGTTGCACGTGCCTTACCATCTTTTGTAGTCCAAGATACATTTTGAGTGTCCGGTTTGTTCCTGCAAACTATATCCTACAAGTCCTCTTTTATTAACAAGAGCTCCAACTTGTACTTCCAAATTTGGTAATTTTCTCCATTCAGCTTCTTGACACACGAGTTTACGTCTTCCATTTTATAACGTATTCAAACCACAATAATTAATTCTTAATCACCAAGGGACAAAGGCCCATAACCTATTGGAAACTATACAGATCCTTTTGGGTTAGTAATAAGCAGTGGTGTGATTTTTATTAGAATAGGAAGGAAGGAAAAATGGAGGGAAAAAATAATATTTTTTTTTCAAACGCAAAACTCATAAACATAATAATTTTACAATTTATATTTTGGAAAGCGTTTCTCAAACGAGTTATATTTTTGTTCGGTAGGATTGAGTACGGCCAAGTTTGACAAATGTCCTCAAACAAAAAAAATTATAATAATATTTTAATAATAAATTATGTCAAAATCGTACTAATTCGAGGCTCTACACAAACATGCAAAAATTACAAAAAAAAAAAATCATATTGAATTTGAGTTTACAAATTGTGTTTACCGCTTCAAAATATTTATATCATTTAATTATTTGATTGCCCAACTAGTTTTTGTACAAAGCTCTTTTCTATGCAATGCATTCCCACAGGAACCAATGACGAAGGTCATGTTGCTAACTTCGTCGAAACTGAACAAGTTATTTATGTGGATAATGACGTCACCAGCTTTGTGCAGACCCGTGGTTCGGTTCCACTATTCTGGGAACAGCCTGGAGTTCAGGTAGGCTCTCACAAAGTCAAACTCTCCAGGGGTTTCGAGACGTCAGCGGCCGCATTTGATCGCCATATGTCAATGATGAAGCAGAGATATGGATATCAAGCCATTATAAACTTGCTTGGCACATCGCTGGTCGGTAGCAAAGAAGGTGAGGCAATGCTTAGCAATGAATTCCAACGTCATCACGGCATGTCAGCCCACAAAGATGTCCCACATATTATATTCGATTACCATCAAGAGTGTAGAGGTGGCAATTTTGCCGCTCTGTCCAAGCTGAAAGAGCGTATAACTTCATGCGGCATCAACTATGGTATATTTCATGCCTCTGCTGGTCAAGTGGTTAGCGAACAATTTGGGGTAATACGTACTAATTGCTTGGACTGCTTGGACCGCACAAACTGTGTGCAGACATTTTTGGGTTTAGACACATTAAATGTACAGATTGAGTCTTTAGGACTGGGCGAAAAGAAACAGAATTTCGCCAGATTCGACGAGATCTTCAAACAGATGTGGATTAACAATGGTAACGAAGTTAGTAAAATCTACGCTGGTACTGGAGCAATACAAGGAGGTTCGAAATTAATGGATGGTGCTCGGTCGGCCGCCCGCACTATACAAAACAACTTGCTTGATAACTCAAAACAGGTGGGTTTCACTTTTCAAAAGGCCATAGTTACCACATTTATATATCTTTGTTCGTAGGAAGCCATTGATATCCTCTTGGTGGGTTCCACTCTTAGTTCTGAGTTGGCGGACAGAGCACGAATTTTACTGCCATCCAATATGTTGCACGCCCCTACTACGGTTTTGCGCGAAATGTGCAAGCGTTACAATGAATATGTCCAACCAATCACAGCACGTGTGGCTGTTGGCACGTATAATGTGAATGGAGGAAAACATTTTCGTAGTGTGGTCTTTAAGGACACTCTTTCTGACTGGCTTTTGGACTGTCATGCCTTGGCGCGTTCGAAGGCCTTAGTGGATGTCAACAACCCGTCGGAGAATGCAGGTAAACCCGTCGACATATATGCAATAGGGTTTGAGGAAATCGTCGACTTGAATGCATCCAATATAATGGCGGCCAGCACGGAAAATTCGAAACTATGGGCGGAAGAGTTGCAAAAAACCATATCCCGAGATAATGATTATGTGCTCCTTACCTATCAGCAATTGGTAGGAGTTTGTCTGTACATTTATATACGTCCAGAGCACGCATCATATGTAAGGGATGTAGCTATCGATTGCGTCAAAACGGGTTTGGGAGGGGCTACAGGTAATAAAGGAGCCTGTGCCATTCGATTCGTATTTCATGGCACATCCATGTGTTTTGTATGCGCCCACTTTGCGGCTGGACAATCTCAAGTACGTAACAGTAGTTTTATTAAAAGTTTACGATTACAAACTAATAATATTCCTTCAGGTTGCAGAGCGCAATGCTGATTATGCTGAAATCACACGTAAGTTAGCTTTTCCTATGGGCCGCACCTTAAAGTCTCACGATTGGGTTTTCTGGTGCGGTGATTTTAATTATCGAATTGATATGGACAAAGAAGAGTTGAAAGAGGCCATTCGTAATGGTGATTTGTCCGCCGCCTTAGAAAATGATCAGTTGCGCAAGGAACAAGAAGCCGGTAATGTTTTTGGAGAATTTCTGGAAGGTGAAATTACATTTGATCCAACCTACAAGTATGATGTGTTTAGTGATGAGTACGATACTTCGGAGAAGCAGAGAGCGCCAGCTTGGACAGATCGCGTATTGTGGCGTAGACGTAAGGCTTTGGCGGAATCCGACTTTACTGGTGGAGAGTGGAATCCAGGGAAACTTATACACTACGGGCGTTCGGAATTAAAGCAAAGCGATCATCGTCCAGTTATCGCAATTATTGACTCTGAAATCGTGTCAATTGATCAACATCGTAGACGTTTAGTTTTTGAACAAGTGATTAAGGATTTGGGACCGCCGGACTCCACCATAGTTGTCCATGTTTGCGAACCCTCAGCGGACGAAGATGGGCCTACCATTTACGATGAAAATGTTATGTCAACCCTTATACAGGAACTTTCAAAAATGGGGGAAGTGACACTAGTTCGTTATGTGGAAGACACTATGTGGGTAACATTTCGGGATGGCGAATCTGCCCTAATTGCTGTAGCCAAAGGGGAGTCTAACATTTGCGGCTTACAGTTGAAATTCGAACTGAAGTCGCCAAATTGGAGCCAGTATGTTGATAACGAGATTGAATTATGCACAACAAACACAATACCATTATGTGCAAATCCAAAGGAACAGGCTCAGCTATTGAACGCTACACCTGAAATACCACAAAGACCTAAACAACCACCTGCACGACCAGCGCCAGCAAGACCACCCATACCGATGTCGCCTAAGAACTCTCCGAGACATTTGCCACATGCTGGCGTTATAAGTGTTGTACCTGAAATGTTGCAACCTAAGCCGGCCAAGCCACCAATGCCGCCGCAACCTCAGTTGCTTCCACAACCTCAGTTACCGCCACAGCCGCAGTTGCCACCACAGCCTCAATTGCCGCCACCATTAAGGCCTGTCCTTGTGAACTCTGGCTCTGACACGGCCCCTTCATCAAAGTCACAGTCACCGACCGACCACAGCTCCCCTATACATTCTTCATCAGGCAAAGGATCACCTGTGGGTTCAGGTTCAGCGGCGGGCTCCTTACCTCCCACGCCACCTAGGCACAATCAAAGCAAAAATGTTACGCCAGCATCGACACCATCACGACAGTCGAAGCAGTCGTTGGTAGATGTTCAAGACACCTCTTCGTACAACGAGAGTAATATTTATGAAGAAATACAAGATGATATACCGGCACCAAGACATCCTCCACCACCATTTCCACCTTGCGCAAATGAAAGCGTAAGTGATAGCCCAGCAAGACGACCACCTGTCTTGCCTTCAAATGCTCCAATGGGTCCCCCACCACCGCTACCCGTCAGACGCGGACCCCCGCCCATACCAAATCGCTCAGGAAATGCACCACCCTTGCCAAATAGACCAAATAACAATTAAATTTATTGTACTTACATTGGTAAGAGCCTCAACAGTTGCTGCAACTGAAGGCGTAAAAATCGTGGTCTCGAAGAATACATTCCATAAGAGGTAAACTAAGCTTATTTTGTAATGCTTCGAAAATAGTTTAGATACAAAACAACAAACATATTCCATAATGTTACTTAGAATTCGATCGAAGGTGATACTTCAAATTCGGAGTTTCTTTAAATGAATGAAATCTTATAAACTTAAGTTACTACGCATAATAAATAAAAACACTACAGTGCAAAGATGAATACTATAATACAATATAACAATACAACACAATACGCTTACAGAATAGAAAAATAGGAAATCAATGTGTTTGCAAAAAACTTCATAACATATTTCACAAACTATGTATACACGTACTCATATCCACATATATAGTACATACTAATACTATAAATAAACAATTACAATTATACTATTAAGATGATACAAACGTATTAAATACATATGTATGACAAAAAAAAAATGTGGAGAACAAACTAGTCAAATATCCAAGTGGATTAAAATTGTAAAGAAATATGTATGACAAGTGGATCCAAGTCAAAATATATGCGAGTAAGAATTTGCTGGTTACCAACATACATACCTATTTATTTAAAGAACATACAATTTCGAATACATTGTATCTACGCAAAGCAGTGGTGTTGAAGGCAAGCTACCGATTCATAGAAAAATATCTCATGCTTAGGTAGGATGGTTTGAGATGTGCTTTGAAGCAAGCCGTTATAAATAAATACATTCACAAGTATTTTGTGAAAGCACACAATGTTTCAGAGAAAAATTTTTTAATCGCGAATCTAAATGGTACCAGCCAATAGCTTATAATAAAGCCAATAAGCTTATATTCTTATTTCTTTGTTACAATTTAAACATTCAATCTGTTTTGTCTGGGATTATTACCAGGTCTGTATAATAAACGTTTTAACACTCGATAATTTATGTGATTATAAAATACAAAACTATTTAGAATGTATCACTCTAAATAGCATTTAGACTTGTAGTTGTGTTTTTCAGAGCACAGGTGCGCTTTTACGCTTAGCTGGAATGCAGCAGTTGATGAACAACCGCTTAGAGGTCTCAAAATAGTTGAAAAGGGCTTATATGTTACTGAAGACAGTCCCGCTTAGAGTACCCCAAAAGTTATAAGAATCTTATTATGTTTGTCATTCCAGCTACATATCAAATCACCCTCTTTAGGGAATGTACCTATGAAAACTAAACAAGTTCCATTAATTTCCCATAGGCCGCTGAAGTTAATATTGAATGTGATGATGCGAGTCATTGAAGACATGCCCCGCCTAAATATAGCCCTAAACCAATGGCCATTGCTTTGCTTTTAGAAAGTGCTATGTAAGCAGTAACAAAATATATGTGTAAGTTGCTTTGTTTTTATGTGATTTCTAAAAAGTAACACTGATTAGTTAACATATTATACCATACAAATCAAAAACGTATACCATGGGGTAACTATATTAAAACAACAAATAATGAAAAAGATGTCAATCTGTTAATGTTTAATTTCAAATTCAAAGTTGTCTGTTGAATGTAGAGATACAACACTATTTATTGAAGAACCTGTCTTTACAGATTAAAAAGAAACAATTAGGAAAAAGCGTATAAGTTCAAAATACTATTATTATTACCATTATTATAAAACAAAGTATTATTTATGTTAATTGAAATGTTACATTCGATAATGATGTACGTTAGAGATATATCGAATCAAACTCAAAGTACACACTCACATATTAAATATACATATAATAATAAATGTTAACGCTCTACACATATAAAAAAAACCTACAATTATATAACAACAACTATTATTAAATAAACATATATAAAACTAAATCACAATTGGCAAAATCGATGCATTAACTTATTTCTATGTAATTAAAACCATCGAGGCATCGCATCCATAGGAAGATTTTTATGGTTCGGTAACGCAGTGCAGGGACGTTGTTGACGCCAGAATTCTTGACGTTTATTGAGGAAATCCACTGCATCTTGGGCAAATGTTGAAATATTTTCGGTATTTGTATCGGCTCTTATGAGATCTGGATGTTTTAGGAGATTTTCCAAGTATTCCTTGTCCACACAAAGTTCACCCAGGAGTTTGCGAGCATTTCTCCGTTCCAATTCTGTTCTGGTAGGCTTATGTCTAGGTGGTCGAGAGCTATTTAACTGTGACTTGGGCGTGTTGTCTCCAGATTTTTTAGTTTTGTTCTTGCTGCCAACTCCCGCAGCGGTTTTGTTTTTTACTCCGATCGTGTTCTCAATGGCTTCTTGAGTTTTTTGAACACCCAGTCGAAACGAATTCAATTCTGGACGCGCTCTTAGGCCTCGATGGAAATACATTAGACTTTGTTCGAATTGTCCTAGATAGTAAAGCGATTCAGCTTTTTGATAAATAGCTCGTATATTATTTTTGTCTTCAGCCAGTGCAATTTCAGCATCTAGTAGTGCTTTAGATGCTTCGCCCAAGAGTAGATAGCATTTGCTACGTGAAACTAAAGCGTTTATATCGGTAGCATTCAGTTCCAAAGCCTGCAATTAAAAAAGAACAGCACAGTGGTGTGAAATTATTTTGTAGTGTAATGACTTCAATATCTTAAAAATTATTTTATACTATATGAGATATGACCTTCGAAAAGAAATGCATAGCATTTTCGGGATTTGCGTTTTTGATTTCTTTTAAGCCCAATGCAATTATAGAACTTATATCGGCCTCATCTGGTATCATCAAAGTCTCGTTACGATCTTGTTTCTGTTTTATTTGCAAGCTTTGTTTGATGTCGAAAGCGCCAGCGCTAACGGCCGCAGCTCTGTCTTTATCTGTATAAAAATCCACGAAATTCTCCTTGGGCTTTTTCTTCTTCAACATCAAGTCTTCTGTTTTTTTGCGGGCTGCCTTCAACTCGGCTTCTATGCGATTCGCACGATGACCACCCTTTTCACCACCTTCGCCATCAGAAAACTTGACCGATTTTCGTCGGTCATCTTGCATCTTTCCTTTTGAGTAAGAAGGCGGAATATGCCTCCTCGAACCCTTTTTGTGCGAATTTGATTCTTCATTAGCCTCATCGTCGGATGGAGCTCCAAGGCGGATGAAACTTTGCAACAATTCCTGTTCTTTATCAACGGCCAGATAGTCAATTAAGGCCTTTGCTGTCATTTTCATCAACTTCCGACTTTAATCTTTAAAGCAAATAAAATGAAATAACATATTCAACATAAGAAAATGGACAAATAGGTTGCTTGGAAACGGAGTGTCTAATATTAGCAATCATCGATACGTATGACACCTTTTCCCATAGTAAACGGATCCATATATGGTGGTTTGAGCCATTCTATCACTCTTCAAGATTTCGTCTCAAAAGAGCTTTGAAGTAAAATAAGCTTTTCAACTACAATAACCACAAATATGTCCTATTTTTATGGAGCTGAACATAGCATGTAACATAACAGACATGTGCACATTTAAATGAACAGAAACTAGTGTAATGTTTCTTTACTCGGGTGAACAATTCACAATAATGAGTAAGCTTAACAGCCAGTCTACAATAGCCAAGACATTCGGGTACTGGCTTTGTTGTCCACATCATGGTTTCGAACCATTCTAATGTAATATAATAGTGGTTTAAATCGGGTACCGGCGAACTGTTTTTTGGAGAAATTTTTGGTTTGTGTAGTGGTAATTGCAAACTTGTGGATGTTCGAATGAAAGAATTGACAAAAAGGGGAAGACATGAAAAAAACATATGTGAAGCGTTTGTGAAATGAAGCATTAAATGAATGTAAAATAGAAATTGATTAAAGAAGAAAACATTAAATTTGAAAAAAAAATGTAGAGGAAAAATGACATGATAGTATACATAAAGATACCACGCGAAAAAATAAAAATGTTCCGTGGATAAAGTCTTAAGACATTTATTCTTTCGTCATTTAGAAAAGATTTTTATTATTAAACAAGATATTGGAATGGATATCGGAATGGAAGCAGCTTTCGACTTTTCCTAAAGCACCGCTAATCGGGTATTTATAACATTTTAATGGACAAAGAGCTGTGAGTTCGTTTCACGAGCGAGCCTTTGCAAACCTTATTAATGGAATACGTTTTCAATTAACCATACCTATATATAAATAAGGAATTAACCATATCTATATAAGAATCATATTTAAGACGGAATGTGATTTAATAGTGGACTTGTCCACAAATGTTCATTTGAAATGGTTTATTTACTAGATTGTCATATGCCCTTCTATCCTTTTTAAGTATTTTTCCTTAATAGTTGCTTTAAGCAAACCAATTTTATTTTTACAAAATATATACAATATCACAATTTTCTGAAAGATACTTCCACTGACGAAAAGTTTCACCATTTTCTTATTATATTCCCTATTTTCCTTTAAATAAACATTTATTCTTTGTTTAAGAAAAGTTTTCTTTATAAGCAAGCTTTTGATTTTCTTTAAGTCTGAATGGTAATTTTTTAATCTACATTAAATTAAATCTTCTGAAATTGAGTAAAACTTTCCTTGAGTAACCAAATTTCATGAAGGAGATAGATATTTCTTAAGATAACAAAAATTTTTCTTCAAAAAAAGTTTTCTTCATTCTTCTTTTCATTTGAGAAAAATGCTATGCAAAAATTCTTTTTTTTTATAATTAATTCAGCCAAATAATGATGAATTATAGTTGTAATTAAATCAGGATACTTTCTGACTTATTTCTTGTAGGTCTCTTCAATCGCTTTAATTGATTTGAATGCAAAGTGTTTTTGAACGGAAATTTCATTTTCTTATACAGGATGGCGCACCAATAGCACTACAATAAGAAACTCAAATAACTTGTTTTTAATCAATGTATTTCATTTATTTTTTATTGTAAAAAAATTTAATTTTATTTTATTTAACTAATTGGTTTTGAAGACGATAAACCTTAAATGACCCCCATGCACATTCACGCATATGCGGCACCTAATCAGAAAGTTGTATACAACAATACCCTGGGTAAAAGCTTATTTATGGGAACGCGAATATCATTCACATGATTGCGGATTCAATCCCGCATACAGCCACATATAATTATCCGAGCGGCGATCACTTCAATGTGTCTGACGCACACTTCGAGTAGTCAAATAGTCGACAATTGTGGTAAACGATTTTCAAGCTGTGACGTTTAGAATCGTTGTTATACTGTAGGCCCCGCTAAGTAAGTCTATAAATAGAATGCGTGTAAGTTCACTGAATATGAGAAGCTTTCCCACAACTGGAATTTGTTTTTTCTTGCGATTTTTTATACTTTAAGAAAAGAAAATTCGCTGGATAAAATGTTTACTCAAGCAACTTTCCACTATATTTTGAAGAAAAGTTTCTTTATTGGAATGCTCATTTAAGTATTTATTTATTCCTTTAAATCGAATACTCAACAACCAGTCTTCAAATATTTGGGGCAACACGTTCTATTTTCCTTCAAAAATAACGAGGGTTGGTTTATTGGCCCGTTCGATATTTCCGTTCGTTTTAAATAAAAAAAAAAACAATTACCACTCTTCAAAAACCTGTTTTAGTGATTAAAGAATACTTTAGTAACCACAATCTCGCGGTAGATGGCGATATGGTGTAATGATACTATAACAACTAAAGATTCACCACGCTCTGGAAGGCCAATTGTCGAAGTAGTAATGAAAATCATGAATCACCATTATATAGGCATTCTTTTTATCCAGAAGCTAAACATTGCACAAGAAGCCATTTCGAGAAGCAGTTAACGCAAAAATGCTGAAAAAAGGTCACTTACGACAACGTCAATCGAGAACGATCATGCCCGAATCGCGGTGAGCCGGCTCAAACGATAGACAAAGCACGATTGACCTTCTGCAAATGTTTGCCGTGATTTAGGTGCAATTGGCAAGGAAGCATCTACCTATACTGTCAACAATTGGACCGTCTTGAGGGAGCAATCGCCCAGAAACCAATGGCAGAATAATTGTGTTCCATCAGAACAATGACAGGCCACACATATTGATAGTGACTCGCCAGAAGTTCCGAGAGCTTGCTTAGGAGGTTCTTATGTATCCACTTTATAGTCTGGACCTGACACCAAGTGATTAATAAACAACTTTCAAGACGAATAATTTCACGTAAGGTTATTGTCATTAACATTATGTGAAGGTTTTACATGAGTCTCGCTGTGAAAGCCTTACCCATGGTGTGCCACCACAAAGGTGCCGTTTTCTAATCATATGCTTTTCTTTCTTGGTTATGTGTTCTTTCTTTCTTCTAGCGACGGCAAGCGCCCCTTTGGGATACTCACACTAATTGGAAGTAGGTCCCTTGGAAAAACTTCCTCAGGTCCTACTCCCTCACTCGTCCAAAGTACCTTTGTAGCCACTTGGTATGAAGTGAACTACCTCCCGGGTAGGAGTATCTAGGAAAACCTCGGATAGATATGAACAGTGTTCTCCAAGCTAATGCCTTCCTTCACGGACACATAAGCAACGCAAAAGCACTGAAAACACTTGTTCGGGCAACCACAGCCAGCACGATCTGCCACCAGGGGTCCAACACCATTGACCAGGACGGAACAATGTTCCTTGGGCACCTGGTCACCCGTGCTACCAGAAGAGAAGAACCCTCTGGTCTGGGTTTCGCAGACAAGCTACTCCAGTTTTGCTTTATCATACCTCGCATGGAACTGGTAATCCATAATAATACGGCATAGATTTTCAATGTCCGAGGAGAGAATATCAACACAGCAAAGTACACCACGCTCCTATCATAGTTCATTAACCAGATTTCTCTGGTCATACAACTATATTTACGGAAAAGATAAATGTAAGGTTATTGTCAATTGGCGACTAAGATAAAGCGATCTGATGTTTTTCATTCTTAGAAAGATCATCCGATTGTTTTGTTTAAATACAATAATAATACAGCCGTATCCGAATTTGAGTCGCATTCGTTAGATATGGGACATTTTTACTGCAGTTTTTCTCTTCACTAGGTCCTCAGGTTTGTTAATAAGAACACAGAATTGGCGGCAAAATGTCTCAGCAAGATACTATTCATTCATTGAAGATTTCTTATCAGCCTTTATCACAGGCGCTTTTGCTTCGGTTGTGTACCACATTCAAATAGAACTTTAAAGCCTTTTACCAAATTGGTTGCCGATTTATTATTTATTCTCTCATAAAATCTTATATATATAAAAATCAATTGCTGTGCGTTAGTCTCGCTAAAGCTCGAGAACGGTTGGACCGATTTGGCTCATTTTGGTCTTAAATTATTGGTAGAGTATTCCGGAAGGTTTAAAAGGTTTTATTTGAAGTGATAGATGGCGTTGGAGATGAGATTTTCGCAATTAATTTTTTTTACCACATTAACATTTTGAAGGCAAAACAACGTTTACCGGGTCAGCTAGTATAAATATAAAAAATATATTTTAGGCTTACGACATACTGGAGATACCTTGTTTGCAGCAAGTGGAAGGCCAATTTTGCAATAGTTGATATGCAGACTTAGACATAGACTTGAAATATAACATCAGACTACATAACAGCAACAAATGTGGACTCTTGCACGAAACGTTCTTCGGGTGCATAATTTTAGGTCTTCGCAATGTCAACCTCTATTTCACGCTTTCCTTTATTCAACACTTGCCAACTTGATATAATGATATTGTCGTGTTATGACTGATAAATTGTCAAAGTGATAAAAATATTACCTCAAAAGGATACATTTAAATAAAAAATCGTTTGGAGACTATATAACCAACAAAATAAAATTACTCACTTAAGTGTATCTTATTACATTCTATAATCTTCCAATTCAAAGCGATCTTAGTTTTTCATTTCGGGATTCATCATCTTTATTAGAAGACCTTACATTTCAATGCAATATTAAATGAATTAATAACTATGCAATTTTGTTTAAAGTAACGAAAATACAGATGTTTAAAATTTTGGATTTTGTTTATTGTACTTTGTGAATGGAAATTTGTGGTATAATTGAGTTTTGATATCCTTCAATATCCTCAAGTGTGACATAAAACGTTAAATAAATAAAATTAAACGGCTAAACGATCCGACGGTTGAAAAGATGTCAAAACTAAATTAATTTAAATCAATTATAGAGTTTTTTCATACTGGATGAATTTCCCCAATTGTGACATTTAAAGTCCATAGAGCCGTAAGCGATGTAAAATCACAAATTATATATACGAATTTAATTGGTCTATATATCCACCACCATAGGAAGACTTTGTAATATATGTAGTTACTAGCGTATATATATATGCTTATTGATTACTGCTGCTTATATTGATTTTAATTAACAAAAAATAGCAATATTGTTGACAAATTTCCGAATCTGGATACAGTTTTCCCTCCTCCTACTGGGCCGATTTTGTTCAATTTCGAGCTTAACCTACCTCTTACTATGAGGCATTTTTGTGGAAAATGTTAATCTCCAGTTGAAGCGGGTCGCGCTCCATTGCATTTTCATTAGAAAAGCGGATGGACGGACGCTCTTAAACCGACATAGATTTCCAATGATCCACAATTTATATATGAGTACATTGAGGGTCTCAAATGAGTACTTCTAGTTGTTATAAATATAAATATTATATAATCTCCACCTCTAAATTGTACAAAATTGTACAAAAATTGTACAATTGAAACCAGTTTGAAATTGTAATAGAAATCATTTTCTGTTACCGGATTCAACGTTGTTTAGAACCTAAAATTGAGTTCCCGCTTTTACTGTAAGTCGCATGTAGTTTCAAAGGTATTTTGCTTTTTGAAAAAACATATGCGTAATATGGATTACTATTGTCTCTATACGCACACAAATTGACACTAAAATTAAGTTGATTAAAAATTAAACTAAATTTTTAATTATACTTCCCAAGCAAATCGCTTTGGGGTGACATTCTTGATCAGTATATAATAATAGATACGAGTAAATACCTGATTATAGCCAATTAATGCTTTTTCATATTCCCTCGATTTCATATGATTTTTCGATTGACCGCAAATCAGCTTAACACATGACTCAATTTCTTCTATTGTATCGATGGCTCCCTTTTTACGCGGCATTCTGAACGAATAATTGCAAATTGTTCTTTATTTTTTGGCGTTTCCTTTTTATGTTTTATCCGTATCCGTTTTGTGGAAATTCGACTATAGCGGAAATGAAAAAAAAACTAACCAACCGTCATGGCAGACTTTTGAAATTCAACTGAAACATTGTTTGAGTTTCCTTCGCAGTTATTCGACAGTTTTGGTTGATGTGGAAATGTTAAGGGCTGGCATGACGAGGGCACAAGGGAACCAAGCGTGGGGGGTTTATGTGTGTCACGACACGCAAAGTCTCCCAAAATACGAATGGGTTATGAGTTGCTTCTGTTTTGTTACGTGCCTATGGCTAGTGATTAATATGATCTGAGTTTAATTAAAATGGTTTTTTTCCTCATCAGCAACCATAAAACTTAAGAGAGTGCTCGAAAGAAATGAGGGCTTGTTGTAAGTTTAAAGGGTTACATCGGACATTGTTAGGTATGAGCAATCAATACGAGAAATCATTTACATATTTTAGGATCCAAAACCCAATGCCGGTTAACTTTTTCTTACATCAACCCGAAACTGACGTTTTTTTTTTTGAAAAACTAAATTTTTGGTTAACTAGCTTAATCAGTTATTTCGGATCAGTTAATGTGTTTTTAAGCTAGCATCAGACACGACAATGCCAGAGAATGGAATACTGTAAACCAAATGCAAACAATTTTAAGTAAACAATTTGACAGATCTCACCGAATCGGTAATTTTTTGATTTTTCCAAATAAATATATTTTTCACATATTGCAATTTGGGCATCAGACAATAAGATTACGATTTTGAAAAATAGATGAAATTAAATGAAATTCAGCAACTTAGGCCCAATTTTTTGAGTGAAGACTAGTCTTGAATCAGAGGTCATACAGTATTTAAGCCCAGAATTACTTTTTCGCTTAACAGATGTTAGTTTTCAAATAACCTAATTTGAGTACCTAAACAATACCGAACAATGTGGTGGCTGACGTTAATTATAATTTCAATTATTCCGTATGTGAAATAATAACTAATGCACAGTTGCCCAATAAGTTGATGTTAAACACTTGTGGATAACTTACGCCTACATAATCATGTTATGTGGATACTTGGAATTAACGAGTTGGAGTTAATGGTTACATTTGAATGACTATTGATATATCATAACAACCGTAAAAGTAATTAAAAAATACTCGTTTGTATATACATGTTTAATAGTTTATATCTGGGAAATCCCAATAACCATTTATTAGATTTTTAAAATGAAAGGATATCAAGGATATACATATGTTTTAAATTGTGGTCATGGTTATTTAGTCTTGGAGCGTATATTGCGGTTCCGAGGTTCTTCAGTATATTTTTAGATTAGCGTATAAAGTTCCGTATAAAGTCTTGAAATTTAGTTATATACCGATTAAAATGTCCTTTAGGTCCTTGTTATTAATTTTTGAGTTTCAAAAGTAAAGTTAAATAAAACATACATAAAGTTATGATTTCGATGAAACTTATATTTCAGTATAATGCTTGGACCTTGCCATTATGTATGAAATACAATCTGGCTTAGATGCCTCCTTTGGATTGGTTGCAGCAATGGGTCCTTTTGAGGTAATATTCGACCACTTTTTCGCACAATTCGGGCGGTATCTCGGCGATAGCTTGGCGAATGTTAGTTTTCATAAGCTTCAACGTTTGAGGATTATCTGCGTAAGCACGGTCTTTGAAGTGGCTTCACAAAAAAATCTAACGGCGTCAAATCGCATTATCTTGATGGCCAATTGACGTTGTCAAAACGTGAAATTACGCTTTCTGGAAACTTCTCATGCAATAAAGCCAATATCTACCGTATTGTATGACTCATGGCACCGTCTTGTTGAAAGCACAAATATCGTCCAGATCATAATCTTAAATTGAAGGCCAAAAAGTCAATATATCGTGAACGACATATCCGACAGTGCGTAATTCACGAAAAGTGCTCACGTTTGAATTACCAATTCTGTAGTAAGTTTTAATTATTTTTAAGCGTTGTTTGGTCCACATTTGTAATTCATATTCATACTTGCGATGCATATTTGTAAATGGCAAGCCCCACTATATACCTATAAATAACAATTCAGATGACAGGTATAGGTGCGCAACTATGTTCTCGCTTTTTTTTTTTTTTTTTTTTTTGTATAAAAATGCAACTTTATTATGAAAACGTGTTTACAAATGAATTATTGAAAGTATTGCTCATCGCTAGCTACTACGTTTTCCCATCTTTCTGGCAAAGCTCTTATTCCGTCACGGTAAAACTGCTCATCTTTTGAGGTTATCCACGAATCTAGCCATTCCATGATGTCATCATATGAGTGGAACTGCTGGTCAGGCAGACCGTGCGCCATCGAACAGAACCAGTGATAATCGGACGGCGCAATATCTGGAGAATATGGCGGGTGGGGTAAGACTTCCCATTTCAGCGTCCCCAAGTAGGTTTTAGCGGACTTGGCTACGTAAGGCCAAGCGTTGTCATGCTGAAGAAACACTTTCTCGTGCCTCTCCGTGTATTGCCCGCATTTCTCGCACGGAGCTCGGCTCAGTCGCATTAATTGAAGTCGATTAAAGACCGACCCTCAGTGATGGTTTCGCTTGGTTTCAACAGCACGTTATAAATAACACCGACCTGGTCCCACCAAATACAGAGCATAAACTTCGCAACGAGAATATTCGGCCGAGGTGACGACATATAAGCATAACCGGGCAGCCCCCCTGACTTTCTTTTCTTTGGATTGCTGGAATGAATCTATTCTCATCACCCGTTAAAATGCGATGAACAAAACTCTTCAATGGACAACAAAATTCCGCGATACTTGTCTATACGAGGTGTCACACACATGTCTATAGGAATGGTATCTTCTAAGATATTGTTTTACTTGAAAAGAGCACGGTTCTGAGTGAAAACTGAAAACTAAAATATAGGTACATTAAAAGTATCTTGAAAAAAAGCTTATTGGCCACCTTTCATATGGGTAAATGACAATACTCTTCGGAATACACTTTTTCAATATAGCAGTGCCTTAGATGTATTGAAAAACACTTTCCATATTGAGAAGCATTCTGGAATACGCTTTTCATATTGAATAGTGCCTGGAAGAAACATTTCCTATGTTATAATTTAGGCTCATTAATAATATTAAGACCGATTTGACAAAAACAAATTGTATCTTATTGGCAGGACGATCTTTTTGCAATTATTTTTTATACTATAAGAAAAACTGGAAGAAGACATTTAACAGCATTTATGAAACTGGATAAGCCGAAAATCTAGCTATTGGGCAAATCAAGAAACCGGTTTTTGCAAAAAGTTTGTCTTCCGGCAACTCCAATTTAAACGAATGAAAACATTTGGCCAATTAAGTTATTTAGTAACTTACACAGTTTTCGTTAAACTTTTTTGTTTCTCCTTCGCTGTTTGTGGAAACGCAACTAAAACGAAGAACTGTAAAGTAATAAATATGAGTACACGCAATAGTTGGAAAAGTGTCAGTTGTAATCAGTAAGGTAGACGGACGAAGGTACAGCCCGGGTTCATAAAGCTAAAAATAAGAACATTTAATTTAATTTAACAATTTTTGTAAATCGAATAGTTAAATAATTACAGCGTTAAACACAGTCCCCATTCAAAACACGCGACATTAATCACCCACTATATGTTCTTTAAATGAAGTTTTAGTGCGCGTTAACAACTTATTCCGTATTCCGTTTTTATGAGTCGAAATAAATTAGTTGCTGATATGTTTATTTTCTGTTTACATGTATCAAGTTCGATGTTTATATTTGAATGTCATGCATCAAACAAATTTGTTGTTTCGAATAATCCAATAATTCAACTAATTGATATGGGTAAGAAACACAAGCGTAAATTGTAAGTAGTAAACTTGACAATATTCACTTGGTAATGTGACTATCATATTTGAAGATTGTAAAAATATAACTTTCACCTACGGTTTATTAAATAAAACCCGTTTGCAGGAGGATAACATGAAATAACCCAAAATTCGGTTAAGCCCGGAGACAGCGTGATCAATTATACGAAGTTTTTTAAAAATCGGTTCTCGAGTAATTTAAAAAAAAATACAATTCTTAAGAAACCTGATTTCTTTTCGAAAATTGTTAGACACTATTTTAAAAGAGTTTGTCCCAAAAATTTAAAAAATTCAACCTTATAATAAAAAGTTGCCAGTTTTCCATATAAGCGGAACAAAGTCAAAAGGTTTTTATCGGGAAAAATAGTTGTTTAAAATGCTGTTTTTAAACAACTTACTACTACGTATTATTACTGCCTATTGCTTATTAAATTCTATACAATTTGAATTTGAATTTAATGAAATATGAATACTATAAATTAAATGTATCTAATTGAATGAATTTGTAAAACTAACGGATACATCCTTTACTACTGTGAATTTGCTAAACTTCTTTGCTACAATTATGCCAAAATACTTCTATTGTGAATTAAATTTAGAACATTTCGAAGATGCATCCAAATAAAACCCACTTATTGGATAAAACTCTAATTTTGGTTTCTTTTACTTTTCCTTCCCACCTCTAATCAAATAATTATCAAATTGTAATTTCTCATATTTTCTGAGAAATTACAATGTTGCATACCAGAGTGTAAATTATACATATTTACACATCTTTGGAAACCTCAACTCTTTGATCTATTACTCAGCTTACCAATCAAGTGCAGAATTTCATCTCTTTCACATTCCACTACCTACTCTCTTTAAATAAAAGAGTCAATTCTTTACAATAGTAATTACGAAAGACCAAAACAACAATAACGGTTGTTTTTCAAGTACTCATTCCATTTTAATAATTTTCCTTGAGAGCAACTTTCAACGTGTATTCTTATTACATATAATATTTTACTTATTTAAAAAGAATATGCAATTTGTTATTCACAGTATATACTCTAATGATTTCACGGAGTCTCCACATTTCTATTTTTGGTAAATTGTAATGAATATTTTATTCCTTAGATAAATATAAGTTTATACAATAAAAAAGATTTTTTAAATCAGTTGATCCTTTCGCCACACATAAAGAATAATAATAGTTTGTCTACCCCAAAACTATTTTCAAGATTTGAAGCAGAGATGATGATGTGTTATGAGTCCGTTTATTTATGATATCAGTTATGGATATATATTTAAAATATATTTGGCATTTAAATAATTGTACACTGTCACTTAGAAGTGACTGACAGAAAACCTTAATAACACTTTTTAATATTATTATTTAAAAATATGGCAGTTAAGAAAGATTTTGAATTTTTCGAATTTGATAAAAATGTCCACATGCGAGGTGTGTTTAAGAAATAAGGTGAATTTTCAAATTTTGCGGGCTACTATTCGACTATTATTTTGTTTTATGTTGGTACACTCGGTTTGAAGATATGTTGACGGTTTTATCATAGCATATTTAGTTGGTTTGTGAGAGGCATAAATAAGACAACTCTTTTGCGTGTTCGGCTATTTTCTGCTATCGAAAAAAATGTATCAAAGAAGTTGCATCAAATTTGGTGTAAAAAATAGAATTAAATGCTCAATGATCGTTAAGCCGTTATTTGCTATCTGTCTGGGTCACCTTATTGTTTTATTTAAGCACATGTATTTCATCTCTTGTTACGCCCGATATCGCCCCGAGAACGGTCAATAATCAAAACATATGACAAACCAATTATTCAGCTTAAAAATTTTTGATAACCAAAAAATATAAATATAAAAAGCTGGCTGTTTTTAAGCGACCCATTGGACTGCGTGTAGAAATCAACTGGTAGAAAATCGGAATCAAAGACAAATCCGATCACAAATTAGGGCAAAATATTAGGTTCATCTTCCTACAAAGTCATCCACAAAGTTGGATGTTAAGGCATTTCCTATTTGTAAGCAGGTTTTTAAAGATTAAAAATGTGTTTAATCTGCCCCTGGCTCAAAGACCTGGCAGAGAGTTGTTAGCTCAGGCGCAAACTATTTTTAAAATTTGAAAATCTTCGTTCAAATCAGTGCCCCTTCAGAGCCAACCATGATTGTCTAAAAGAAATTCCTGCGATTCCGGGTTTTCACCAACAACTTTCTTTACGCAGTCATAATCAGTCGACTGATGAGAATTTAATGAGTGATGTCATATAGCAGAATTTGGAACGGATCTCGTTCGAATTAATTTATTTTAGGCATTGTGATGTTTTCAATGTCACAATTTTTTCATCTTTCACATTTGTGTTGGCGACAAAAAAGGAAAGATCAATAAGTTTTATTAGAATACAAATACAATACATTTTATATTTTATTATGTTAATTTTTGAAATATCTGAAATGGCAATAACTCCAGTTCAAACGAAAGGTCACATGACTCGTTTCGCCAAATTGTTTGCAAGAATTGAAATTGTCGAATACATGCACTTAATGCACTTAAACAGGAAATTTAAGATTCACAATATTTATGAATAATTCAATTGATTTCCAAATTTAATTTGCGGATCGATTCGGAAACATATACAATAACATGATTCAGGTTCGGAAAATACGCAAAAACTTCTTTTTACCGGGTAATCCATTCTTCTGTTTCAACAGTAAAGTTAAATAAAACACACATAAAGCTATGATCCAAAAAAATTCGTTTATCATACGGCCATATTGCTCTGAATCGAAATACGGATTATCCGCCACACGTTCGATGCACACGCATGACCACATCTGTAACGCTTCCAGTCTCTTCAAATTTCTTTGTAATCTTACCAATTCCTTACACAGCACATCGATTATGACGACCATAATCATCCTGTAATGCACGAAAAGTGCCCACGTTTATCACCACTTTTGTAGTAAGTTTTAACTATTTGTACTCGTTCTTCGTTTGTTAAACGATCCATATTCGTAAATGGCACACTTTTCACTAAATAAATAACACTTCAGATGACAGATATTTAACAACTTACAGCCTTGCCAGACCGGCGAGTTTGAAACCATTAATGGATAACTCTATACTTAAAAAAAAGTTTCTGCTTCCTTGTGATACATTTGAATGAATTCAAATTTCGACTACATATATTGTAACCAACGCGCAGTTGATGATAATTAGTCGATGTTAACTAACTATAAAAAATACACAATTTAACTAATAACGGACATTGAAATTCAGCAATCCAATTACAATTGATGTAAAACAACCGTCTAGTAGCAATTAACTACCATTCTCTTCTTGTATTTATAACATTCACTATATAAATGTAATATTATTTTCATTTGCAGG
>JAHXMU010000037.1:4113801-4144916 GCA_019455685.1 Philornis downsi
TTTAACTGCACAATATATTCGGGTAATCCTTTGAAAGGGGCCGTTGCGTCTGTTTGAACTTCCACCAGAGGTACATTTTCAACGTCGACTGTTGTGGTTGGAGCAGAAGCAGAATCAGATACGGAAAAACCCGGGTCGGTAGTAAACGAATCCGGGGTATCATTTGGCACTGCAACGGCAATGGGATCTAAGGTGGGAAGGGGATTTCGATATTTAGAGGCTATACGATTGATTACGGAGATATCAGCAGGTACATTAGGATAGTTGAAGTTACCATTACTTAGAGGGTTATAGTGCGCTGAAAGCTGAGATTTAGGTGAGGAGGTATGTGAAAAAATGATAGAAGTACTAGATGAGGGTGATGCTATGAAATGCAATTTCGGACTAGATGCAGCCGTGGACGTTTCGGTGTGTTGTTGGTAATGGTTCGGCTTGTAATTGCCAGTGCGAGTGTTCGGTTCGTGTAATGTCGTGTTTTTTAACCTAAGCGCAACATGCGTGTTTGTGTACGTGTTTTGCGAGTGATGTTGTGAGCCAACATCGGTGATCGTAACAGTACTATCTAGTTGCTTGGGCTGTTGCCTCTCTATACGGGACAGTTCGTTTATGTCACCAATAACACCAATAACAACGGCGTCCCCAGCATCATTGTATGCGGGCCCAAAAACATCTGTGTCGTCAATCTCTCTAGCGTCGTCATTCTGTCCCCCCTTGGTATTAATTGGTGATTGTAAATCAATGCTAAACTCACCAATAAATGGTGGCAATAAATCATCGGAGGGCTTCTTAAGTTCAGTAATGCCAGAAGCGTAATTTGGTATTTCGAATTGCAGACCTTGAGCACTTACAACCTTGCGACCATCAGGCGTTTCAATGGGTTTCAACGATTCAATTGGATTGCCATAGCTATCGAAAGCGTTTTTGTCGCCATCACCATCGCTGCCGCCAATTGTTGCCTCAAATACAGGCGGCTGTAATTCTAATGTAAATGGCGTTTCAACAAGTGCGTCTGAAATTGAATGGATGTTTTTGATAGATTTTGGAATTGGCATTCATACATACGTACATATATGTAATTTGGAAGACGTTTATGTAAAGTTGGTAGGTTTAATGACAAAGACAAGAAAACACACAGAAAAAAAACAATATTCAATAAAGGCACAATAAACAAGGTAAAGGTCATAGGGATTGTGTTAGAAACAACGTAAATAGCAAAATAACATTCCAGCAAAGAGATTTACTATACATTGTTCATTTCTAAAGTTGTTCAATTGACAATAGATTTCAAATTATTATAATTTTATAAATTTACCTGCAAATCTAAAAATTGTACATAGTAGTATGATCTTGGGGATTATACTTAGATCTCCTTGTGTTGTCAGCATTGACGTAGCAATAAATTGTCTCTGGGGAGGACTAAATTCATTGATTCATTCATTCTGGAGGGCTAAATTCATTCAATGCACCTAACCTGAAAACCATGGGAGGGGGTGCTAAAAAAGTTGCAAGTTCTAGCACCGGTTTTTCCCAAGTACATCATAATATAACCTATGTGATGAACCCTATATCAATCTATCCGGTTTGCCATTCGATTTTTTAATTTAAATTTGAACTAAAAAAATATATGGAAAGCTTGAGAAATTGTATTTTTTGTCCATTCTCAAGAGGGAAATTTGAGCGAAAAAATATAAAATTAGTATTGAAAACTACACATTAAATTTCTATAACTTGAGTTTTTTCTGTAGATAATTTATATTATATTAAATTTTTGAAAGAAATTTTAATGTAGAATACAATGCCATACATTTTTATATTACTCGTTGATGTCTAATTTTAATAGGAAATATAACCACAATTTTGAATGGTTTTAAATTTTTCGTTTCCATGTTTTTCCTGAAATGGTTGACCAATCTGAAATCCGTCCATTATTATAAACACCAACATTGTAAGAGGGTATACTTATTCTGTCAATCCATTTGTAACGACCAGAATCCTGGTCTGACACCCCATCAAGAAAGTAATCTTGGTCATATTGCACAGTCATCAGCAGGTTAAGTTCAAAATTTGGCGTTATCGGTCAGGTATACAAAAAATTTGCCCATACGAATATTGAACTCGCCTATTAAAAATATACATTTTCAGACTTTTGTCCTTTATTAGTTAATTAAAATGTACCGTTTTGATGCTTGAAATAATCATGCTATGTAATACCACTATTTTGCAAAAACGGACTAAGTCAACGTATAGTGTACATTAAGAGACAGTTTTTGGCATGGGCACTCAAGTATTGAATGGATATGTTCTTCACGATGTTATGGCTCCTGTGTCACAGTTGAGTCAAACTGGTTCAGTAGGAATAAATATGTTTATGGAAAGCTTTATCCACCATTAAAACTTTCTTTTTTCGAAATTGTTCAATATTTTTACTATCCATTTGTTGATCGAAAGTCACATACGAGTAGCATGATATTTGACAGCTGCTTGAGGGAAGCACTGTAATTTGTAAATTTGTGGGCGCAGTTATTCAGTAATATCAAAAAGAAAATACGATTTTCCATTGGAAAAATAAAAGAATTTTATATGTTCTGCGTGTTAAGAAGTCGTTTGCTTATCTTAACGACATCATTGGCCGAAAACTGTTTTTTCAGCATCATGAATTAAAGGTCTCAGTAAAAGTGGTGCTAAACGAGGATGAAGGCAAATTATTGTTTCGACGAACAGTGAATCCACCCTCCTTTGTCGTAATGGATGATTTTATCTATCTTGGCTCCACCAACAGTAACATTAATGAGTCAGCCCGCAATTGAAGCTACAAAATACAGATGCATAAAAGACAGTGACAGAATCAAACGGGAATGAACCCAAGGCACTTCAGAACGAAAAGTTTTCGTCAAATAACTCGATTCGCGACGTAGAATAGAGCGACCAGTTTTCTGAGATTCATGGTGCGACGAACTGAGGAAGAAGCTCTGAAGACCGAAGCGCTTGGAATCCATGTGGCTCAAAATAGATAACAATTTCTAGGTGATGACTAGATCTAAGAATAAGAAGTGGAACCAAGAAAGGTTTATTTGAGTAGATTATATCAATCGTATTTTCAGAAAGAATTCCACGTTGGACCTGACGTATAGATGATGCTAGTAGTTTGAAAAAATTTATTTTCGTAAAAAATGACAACCTCATAAAACATATGTTTTAAATTTCGCGATGTTTAGTATTTTTGTTTGAGCCATCAAAAGTAAACATGGAAAAAATTGGTCACCGTTATGCAGTTCCATATTTCTATTTTGCAACCAATATTAAAACCGAAATAGATTCCACTCCGAGGGAGTCTGCTCCTTCGTTTACGACTGTATAATGTTGGGTAGCAGAATTTCAACGAGGCCGTACGAGCTGCCAAGATGAAAACCGTAGTGCGCGACACATCGAGTGCCAACAAAAGACACGGTTAAATATATATTGCCTGAAGATCTGAGCAAGATGGTTGCCGCGCTTGATTTCAATAGAACAAAAATATCGTCGTGAACATGTTACAGTGTTTCAAGTTTGAGACGAAGGAACAGTCAGAGCAATGGAGTGGAACGGTAGAATCGTGTACAAAGAAGGCGACGACGGCTCTATCTGCAGGCAAGGGAATGGTGTTTGTTTTTTGGGATGCGCATGGGAATGTCATCAACTGCAACGGCGAATATCATCAACTGCTAATTTGGTGACGAAGTTGTGGTAAAACGGTCGCATTTGACGAAAAAGAAAGTGTTGTTTCATCAAAACATTGCTCTAGTTCACACATCCACTATTGTAATGGTCAAAATTAATGAATTAAAGTCCGAATCACACGCCTTATTCGCCAGATTTAGCCTTCTCGTCTATACCTATTTTCTATTTCCAAACTTAAAAAAATGGTTCGGTGGTAAAAGATTTGCCAACAAGGAAGAGGTTGATGGCTACTTTAAGGAGTTTGACAGTATTTGCTATAAACTGGGTATAGAAGCTATTGAATATCGCTGGAAAAAGTGTGTCGAACTAAAAGCTG
Source organism: Philornis downsi (assembly GCA_019455685.1). Lineage (NCBI taxonomy): Eukaryota > Metazoa > Arthropoda > Insecta > Diptera > Muscidae > Philornis > Philornis downsi. Next base: position 4,117,835 of record JAHXMU010000037.1, read on the forward strand.
ATTATGTTGAAAAAAAGTCTTTCCCAACTTCTTTGGAAAATATGATAATTCTGCTCACAGAAAGAGCTTTCCGCAATAGTGAACTTAATAAAATGAAATGCATAAACTATTTCAATTCTTCCGTATTGAAAAAGGAGCAATTGCGGATATAAAATCATTATTTGTTTACGACATATTTGGAAGGCTGTTTCTAAATAAAAAACATAATTTTAAGTTAATTACCCTAACAGTCTAAGCAACACGTAAGATGCCACCAACGAATAATGAATATTAACAACAGCAAAAACATATTCGTAGACATATTTTTCAGTTGGATGATGATACCCGGAATGATAATACAGGGTTTGTGTACGCAAACATGATTGCTCACACAAACAAACGTGTTTGCTACAAAAAAAGACATTCTGCGTATTTTTATTGGCATTTTTCGTAATGTACTGCAGTACTGTCTGCTATAAACATTTAATAATTTTTGTTAAGGTGCGATTTTGTTGGTTTGTTTTACTCTCGGCACTTGGTAATCGGACATACATTGAACTTGACTTCCTTGTGTTTTGACCAAACGAAAAAAAGTTGGGGAAATAAATGATCATTAACAATAAATGCCGACAGCTGTTGAGAAGGAAGATGTCGAGATACGTGTCTTCTCGAATAGTTTGTTGACATCTTCCGTGGTTGTAAATTAACATAATCAAGAAAAATACGGTACGTTAACCCATACAATTAATCCCGTCGATCAGACGACTCACGGCTTCTATATGTATGATCAAGGCATAGCAAATCATTGATATGCACCATCAGCGTCATAAGGCCGGTTTCGAATGATATTTATCATTTAATAAAATCACGATTTTTATTTTACAACCTGTAAACATGCCAAGTAACAAACACAAAACTTAAACTTGAAACATGTGAAAAAGTTATAAAAATGTTATGCCTTAATTGAAAAAAAGATTTGAAAAAAGGCACACGCTGCATAAATCGTGATGTTTTGTGAGTTGTGAGTAATCTTTAACAAGACAGTGCGGTTTCCCACTTTACCTATTGAAATTCCGACTGTGAGTTTATTATAACAGAATTTAACGAGTTTCCAAAAATTTCCTGAAATTTGACGAGTGACGTTTTCACTCGTGTGGTTTCATTAAGACACCGAGAATTTCTCAGAATTCACAATTTCAACCATGTGGTTTAATCAATTTCTTAGAACTGGCCAGAGAAGTCATTATTGCCGAATAATATAGATTTGTTTCGGACAAGTTGAAAGTAATTAAGTCGTCGACATATACCGATCCCAGTTCACTACCTGCAGATAAGCTTAGCTTAAAAAGCGGAAGAGCTAAGAACTGGGTATAATTATTGTAGGATTTTAAGTTTTGGTCGGAAAAAATTATATACAAATTTGAGTAATTGATTTCGTTTCACTTCACTTTTTAGAAAGAAAAAATTTTATTTCGCAAAATAGTTTCCCTTAGTTTCGAAACGTTTCGCTTAACGTTGTTTGAACCCTTGCTAATAAAAAAAATTTTTCCAGATGCTCAAAATAGGACTGTCTTAAGGTCTCCCTCTTATATGATGCTACAGGGTGTCGTGAGGAATCTCTTTTTGAAAGGGATATTTAAAGAAAATTGTGGAAAATTTAAAGAGTGAAATTCAAGCAAAATTGGAATTTCTTAAAGTGAAAAGCAGTTAGCTTAATCGCATTTCAAACAGTTGCCGTCAATAAATTATATTCTGCCAACACTTTCTTCCGAATAAGAGAAACATGACCAGCCATTTGGATCTCCTACGATGGAAATACATGAAAATTTTAACCACTGGTAGGAGTTGCAAGTCAACTCACAAAAAAAGAAAACTTTAAACATTTGAGACACCGTCTAGTACGTTCTAATGTTTCCTGCAAATTTGCACCAGCGTTTGCAACCATGTACAATTAAGTGTACAAATTTAATCGCGGTCGTACGTCCATTTATCTTTTGGAACATGCAATTGAGTTCATGATGTCATTTTGCTTGAGTGACGAGTGAAAGTGTCTGAGCTGTCTGATGTCGCAGACTTACCATGTTGATCTACACTGATGTTTTCCCGTGTAGAGATAATGGTAACATTGACCATTGAGGAATTCGATTTAAGGCCAATAACAGCCTTGAGAATGAAACTGTATAACGGGATGACAGAAAATTGAAAAATGCGCAGGCTTTTTGTGTGGAGAAAGTAATTCCTTTTGAAACCAATATCAGCCTTAAGTATATAATAAGGTTTCCGCTTAGGTATGCGGGGACAGACTGTTGACAAACAGGATTGAATTGATTAAAAGTAAAGGGAAAGAACGATCCCGGAGGGTAGAAAAAGACATAAAACAATCGGACAAACATGTGTGCAGTAGACTTATCTTATTATTGCAAACGTTTATGACAGATAATTCATTACAATTTTTTACTATTTATTTCTACTCTCTTCGATTAAAAGATTATCTACTAGTTGCAAATTTGTAATGATTTCCCCCTAGCTGCTACTCTTTTAAACATTTCTAATCTTTTTAATCGTTAATTATCATACATAAAAATGTTCAGTGCTGACATTTTTCAAACATTTCTCACTGTTTAATATGTTCACGAAACTTCGCCATTGAAATGATCGCTTTGCGACAAAGGGAGAGTGGGAGACGAAAACCCATTCAATAATTTTATTTAAACCGTGATGCTAAAAATTTCTGCAACAATAAGGCTAAGATGTCGCCTACTGTTTATTAAGAAACAATAGAAAATTGCATACTGATCAATCAGGAACAACTTTAATGTCTAGATATTTGATGAGATGATGACCTATCATTTTCGCAACGTGTGAACCTTTTGAAAATTCACCTTTTGAAAGTTTCACCCATGACTAATGGTGACTTTGATGTTAACGTTACGAAACGGGCCTAACTCCAATTAGGAGTCATTTATATATCTATAAGTTTCGTTAATGTATAGCAGTAGTTTTTTCTCAGCACCAACAGTTATTGTATGCTAATTTTTATTTTACACAAAATCTCCATTTCCAGTAGCACTTCTACCAATTAAAGGTTGAAAATCAAAATACATAGAAAAAAATCACCAATAATTATATTGTTTGTTTCGTATTTAGCTTTGGGGGTTTCTCGTACATTATTGAAATTTGCATTTTTTTTTTTAATTTAACGTTATTGCATACTTAACATATGAATGTACGTAAAATATTATCACCATATAAAGTTAATTTTTAACTTGTTACTGACTCATTGTCAGAGAAAGAGAGAGCTGGAGAGGGGAGGTTTATTTGATTTTTAACATGTGACGATGGCCAGCCAGAAAGTTTTGCGTTGTTTAATCCCTAAAGCATTAATTGAAATAAATGAGTGTAGTTTGACAGCTGCTTCAGTACAGCAATTGAAGGCCAAGTTTATATGCGGTATCATCCGGTCAAAAAAATATGCTATCTTTTTGGGATATATATAGAAAATAGTATGTTCATGATCAATCATCGGTTCGATCATTTATAATTCTTGGAACAGCGTTTCTCCGGTATTTACCAGTGACACATTTGAGATTTTATTCTGACTCATAAGTCTGTCTGGCGGATTATGGTCATATTCTTGCGTATCTTGTGTGGTATCTATACCATAGACTACATTAACAACCTGTTTCCATAAAGTTTAAAGCAGTACACGAATGAATCGCGCGTGAATGGGAGCACTTGGAATAGTGTCTTTATAGAACATGTGAACATTTTCGTCAACTACAATTTTATGGAAACAGGTTATAAGATTAGATGTTTTTGCGACTTTTTTAATTTAAAATGATTGAAGCAATTTATGTGATGTTTACCTGAGTTCCTTCTGAAAAAAAAAAAACAGATGTAGAAGCTTCCTGAAGTTCAGAAAGGGAAGCTTTTACTAAGCTTGTCGGTTATTCGACTATTCAATATGATCGTTTGCATTTCAAGGCGCCCGCGCTTAAAGAAAGAAAACCGGCCACTCCTCGAATCCACCACCATATGAACGATTGTGGCGTAGCTAAAATGCATGCCACTTTGTGTTTTAAAGGGTGTATTTTGTGACATTTCAAAGTACAGATTTCGTTACTGACTTAAATAGAATAGCCTTAAGTATAAAAATTGATAATTGTATGTATACATATGCCATCAATCCATTTTCAATGAAAAGTTGGCGCGTTAGTTCCTTATGCTTGGCCGATGGTTTTGTAAAACTAATGTATAGCAAATGATTTGAAAGTTGTCTAAATAAATCTATGTAATATGCAAAACTTAATTTGTGTGCCTCCTGTAACATTCTATATCTACATAGTATAATAAATATACGATAGGTGGCGCTCAAGTTAATTCAATAAATCGACGTCTTACGCATAAAAGTCAATGGCTTCATCACTGTGTTTTACGTATGCTGAAATATGTCGTACATCCAATAGCGAAGAAACTTTAGTAAGTGTTTGTGTGTTTGAGCACGTGGGCTGAAATTTCGTGCGTAATTGCAAGGGAATACTTTATATTCTAAGAAGTTTTTTTCGAATTTGACTCAAGAGTTGTTTATATAAATATCGTAAATTACCGGAGAATTTAAATTATTAGAGAATATTAAAGTGATAGCTATTTTTTTGAGTGCACATATTTCCATTTTTAAACTAACTGTGAATCGAATGGTATAAGGATCTTCGCATTTACTCGTCCGATTATAACAACTTCTGTCAAGTGAAATGACTAAAGCATACGTATTATTGATCATCACATTGATTATTTTGTATTATTATTCCAAACAGTCCCATTTAGGCTGGGAAGAAAGTGTTATTCCGTTTGGACAATGCACGGATTTTTGAAATGCAAACAATTTAGAACAAGTTCACGGTCACCGATTTCTTCAGCAACTTTACCGCATGAGGCAAATAAGGCTCATTATAAGTGTGTATCCGACCATGTTTAAGTTCAATCATTCTGCAAGAAATTCGTTTTCCCAATTTGCAAATAATGCCGAGGTTGCTTTATTCGTCTACAGAGGGGGAACTGAGTGGTATTCAATAAACAGCTTATTAAAAAGTACAGGAAAATTACAGGTGGATTTTAAAGGTTTTCACAATACACGGCAGTACCTCGAACTGTACTTTAATTAGGCTTAGTTTGTATGTACAGCTACTATAAAAAAACTAGCTCCTTTTAAAATTGATGGGATAAATGGCACTTCATGAGCTGGATGTTTTCCAAATAATTTCCCAAAAAATTAGAGTTTTCAGTTATAAAATTCATTGACAAGTTTAAAAAATTACAATTAGTGATCAGTATATTTTTAACGAATTTTGTACATCAAAAATGTGGAAATTAGTTCGCATCTTACAAAAGTTACATCAAATATTGCACTAAAACAGCGATAAATTAAATTATCATGCAATTTGTGATATTTTTGACAAAGATTCTTGAACAAAATTAACTTTATTAAAAAAACCATAATTTATTGAGACTTTAAAGGGTTTCATAAAACCACAACAAGCGATCGATTCCTTTATAATAAGCTTCCGAGTTTCAAATATCTGAAAAATTGCCTGTCTTATTTCAGATTTTACAAAACATATGATGATATCGTCGTTGAATTGCTATATTACAATTTTTCAACAATGTATGGTGAAGGCCTATCAACAAAGTTAATTTTATTAAGGAAACCCCTCATTTCGGAAGTCTTTTTATGGTTAACCGTTCCTACAAATCACAATCAGCGATCATTACCTTCCATATTTCAAATATCGAAAACATGCATCAAATTTTTAGACACTGTATGATGAAGGTCCACGGACATAGTTAATTGTATCTATTAATAAGATAAGCATGTATTGTTATGAAATTTTTGTAAAACGAACAAAACTTACGTTTGAATTGAGGGCACCGGCAACAATTTTTAAATCATCTTACTGTAGATATAATCCCTTCTGTTAAGATCTTAGTATTGGGGAATTTATCGAAACATTATATATATATAGAGAAATTATATTTTCATACAGTTTTCCATAAAAACTGTGCTATAGCCTGCATTAATCCTTTTGTTGCCTGTGTGGCTTCTGTCCAGCTGGCCTTATCGCTGTTTATAGTTTGTACAACTTGGCTTCTTAAAACCACTTTCAATTATCATACGAATTCTATTAAGTAATTGTCAAATTATACACCGCATCTTTATTTTAAAAAATGGGTGTTTATATATTGTATGTCATTTAAATATTTCAATTTTTGTTGTCATTGCAGGAATTTAATGTGCATTCTGACAATAGGATTTAATAACTTTAACCAAGATGAATTCTTAACAAGCTTAAAAGAAAGATTTAAATCCGCACTTAGCATATTTTTAAGTATGTAATTTCATGAGCTCATATCGTAAAAATGAATACTCGTCATCAGTGGTCATTTGTAGATAAACAGTAGAAAATAAACACAATTAAATGTCATGGATATTTACATTTGTATTGTCTTCGTAGTTGGGAGATTTTAAAAATTACAGGATGGCAAACGAATTGTAAAATATGCAAAACGTAGTAACTTTTTTTTTGTTTGTCGAATCTGGAAGTATCGCGAGATCCCTATGTTCGGGTTCACAACACAATAGCGGCTGTAGCATCGTTAATTCAGGCAAATGCACGCGTTTTGACTCAAAACTTATCGACGCAAATTGGAATTAACAGACGGTCATTACAATGAATAATTCGTGATGACTTAGACTTGTTTCCGTACAAACTCCAAATTACATGCAAGCTAAACTCTCTAGAATAGCCTATTCGAATGGAATTTTGCCAAAAAGTGATTGAAATGGCCAAAGAAGATAACAACTTGATAAATTGTTTGTTTATCTCTTATAATGCCTATTTTGATATTAACGGCAATGTAAACAAACAAAATTGCCGTATATGGAGTGAATCTAATACATAAATCCTGCAAGAGACGGCACCGCACTCAGAACGAGCTACACTGCAATGTGCAGTTTCATCAAGGTACATTGTGGGGCCATACTTCTTTGAAGAAAACGGTGCAACAATAGCTGACAATGGAGACCGTCATTTGAAGACTGCGCCGAATACGTATCCGTTTCAACAGGATTTGATTCCAGAAAGATAGGGCAACTGTACACATAGCCAGACCGGTTAATGTGGAGCTCTAACGAAAATTTCCAAAAAAATTAATATCCAGAAACTCACCCAAGGTCACCTGACCTGTCTACACCAGACTTTTTTATGGGGTTATGCCAGGCAAGGGGTGTACAAAACGGAGCCAAGGAATTTGAATGAAAACAATAATGGGATCACTTCCCAACATCAATCCTTAAGGCCGCAATGAAAAACAATTAGTTACATAAAAAAAAATTGAATTTTCTATGCAATAAAAATAAATAAATGAAATACATTGATTAAAAAAAAGTTATTTGAATTTCTTATTGTAGCACAATTGGTGGGGCACCGTGTAATAGCTCGTTTCAGTTATAGAGTTTAAAAAAATGATTCCCTTGTTTGTTGCAGCAGCAAACACTGCTTGATATTTGTTTTATACAATAGAACAGCATGAACTTTTGAAATGATGGAATCCTAATCAAAATGCAATTTTGAATATATGATTGATTATGCACAAAAGTTGTATCTCTAGTAGATATGTTTTAGTCCTACAAAATGTGTAGTATGTTTGCAGAAATATATACAATTTATGGCAACTTTTATAGTATATTATTAATAAAGACCTATCATTTGGCTGGTTACGTTTTCTATTGCATTCATGCGCCCTCAAATTTGAATAACTATTACACCACATTGTTTCATTCAATTCATACAGTAATTATCATTTGAACGTAACAGATAAGCGTTTGTTAATTGATTTTAATTAGTTAAGCTAAATTAGTAGTAAGTGCTGATCCACCTCCATCACCCCAAACTACGTTAACTACCTTAAGCGATATAAATTTAAACGGCAAACCCGAGTAACAACACTTGAAGCTGGCTGGTTGATTTCTTCTTCATCTGCTTGTGCTTTTATGAAAGTCAATTATGAAGATTTTACAAGTTTCCATAACTTAATTGCACTACCAGAAATTGAAATGAGGAGGCTTTTTTGACAAAAGCCATAGTTAAAACCGCAAAAAATACACAATTTAGAAATGAAAACGAGCTGATCAACCACAAATTTCAGGCCACATAACATCCAAAAATCAAAGATACGCTATGGTGTAATAATATCTTGGTAGAGACAGCAAAAAATTACAAAATAAGTCTAGCAAGGGCAATCTTGTAGTATCCTTTGGCAATAATATACAATTCCTTTAATGATTTCAAAATTACGCAAACTTACAAAAATAAGATTCAGAACACAATTCAACATTTATGGCCTTGATCTGTGCTTCGATTGCGATTGTCAAGTGAATTCGTAGAGGCAATTGTGCGCATAACATCGCTCCTTCTTTGAATTTCGATCTTGAGCGTAAGTAGAATATTTGAACGAAAAGGAATTTTATGTATGACTTTCATAGTCATTCCTATGCAACTTTTATAGTCGTTCCTATTTAATGGAAGTTAAGCGAACTTGTTTGTTTCTATGAATAATATAATTGCAGTTGCTTTATTTAAATTTGACGTACGGGTATTTCTACTTAGTTTTGCTCTATAAGATGGTAAAAGTACAGTTAATGTACGGAAAATAGTACGGCACTGCGCGGCGTCGTTACATGGGTTCCATTGGATTCCGAATGATGACACCAATTCTATCTAAATTAATTATCTTTTTCATAAGTTCTTAAACCAGTGAAATGAAACCACAAAGTTGTTTGTGAGTTTAACTTGTTTCTGCGCCGCAAGGAGGCGCCAAACGCAGAACCTCTGCGGAACGAAAATTGTTGAACATTAAAACGGATTTTAGAGGCTGTATAAAAAGTAATTTGTTAAACAAGTTTTTGTTTATTTAGAAGGGGGAATTTGCAATTAAAAAAATATACGTTTTTAGTACAAAATCGAAATGCAATCGCCAAAAATGGGTTAAGCTAAAGGACCATTTGGTGGAGAACGAAAAAAGCTCAGGGCATTATAATTAAAATAAAGTAAAACAAATCGAAAATTTTTTTCGCTGCTTCGAAAAAAAATTGTTTTTTACACCTATAACCAATTTTTTAGCAGAAGAAATGAGATTATTTTCAAAATTTGGTTGCATTAATAAAGATACGAAAATTTAGTAACTCTTTTTTTTATTATTTTTTAGTATTTATTGTTGAAACAAAAGAAAGATTGGAAGGAAAGTCTCTTGCGTAAAGTAAGAAAATCTGACTTTTTTATGTGAAAAATCGACTTCTTGGGGAGAAAGACAGGAAAGTTTGGCGAATCGGTAACCAAAAAAAAAAAGTAATTTTTTCTTTACTTTTCTGATATTGACCATTGCGAGTAGCACATAAAAAATGAGTGAACTTAAAATTATCATGGCGTTAATTCATCCAAAATTTATTGTAAATAACACATAGGGTGGTATTGTAGTAAGATTCAATTTCGGGTACTTTAGATCCATTTTTAGGGCAGGAGGTTGGGCTTGGTCTGATTGCCTCCAAATATCGTATTTAAAGGAAAGTGATAAATGTATTCAATTGTATGAAGTTTAGTCAGAATAATGAAGATCTCAGATCTGTCTGTATTGGAGTTATCTGAAGGCACGATCTCATGTTTGCAAAATTTCGCATTTTAAGGAAAGATCAACATCGAATCATCCAATAGGGTGTGATTAGTAGCGTGATCATATTTTGAGGCCCATAAGGCCATTCGTATGGAGAGCACAAAAAGGTATTGTTCGATTTCGTTCAAATCTATAGTATAACCACACTTAAAAGCCCACAGATACAAGAAGGAGGTACAAGAGGGCACATTCTGATTCGTTCCAATTTGCTCATCCAAGTGCTGTATAAGCCATCTGGTAAGGTGACTCATATGACTCAGCAAAAATATATACTAAATTTAATTTTTCTAAGACCACAGTTCAAATAAGTTCGAATTTGAGCAATATCGGGGCAGTAGGGTAAAATTTGTCAATTGAACCCACTTTTTGGGATTTTTATTCTTTGTTGGCAAAATTATATACAGTGTTAATGTGTAGATAGATACTCAAAACCTTATCGCAATCCATAAATGTTTTTAAGGAGTGGCTCTAATTGTGGGCGTGGTTGTCGAAAATACTTGTTAATAAATGTTTATTTTTGGAGTTAATTTGAATTTCTATTTAAATTGCTTGTATTACTGCAAAACGCAGTACTTTTGCATTTGCATTTATCTTTTTCGCCTGAATTCCCATACATACGCCCAAGGTTGAGAATTTGTTATTCAAGTTAACAAGTTAGGTCAAATAGGGCCGGATAACAAATCGGCCCTAATGTTGAGAAGTCAATTTTAATCGAAGCAGCTTCTTTTTCGGTTGAGAAAATCTATATATATAAAAATCAATTGCTGTGCGTTAGTCTCGCTAAAGCTCGAGAACGGTTGGACCGATTTGGCTCATTTTGGTCTTAAATTATTGGTAGAGTATTCCGGAAGGTTTAAAAGGTTTTATTTGAAGTGATAGATGGCGTTGGAGATGAGATTTTCGCAATTAATTTTTTTTACCACATTAACATTTTGAAGGCAAAACAACGTTTGCCGGGTCAGCTAGTTTAAAATAAAATTATATTTTCCGTTTTAAAGAATTATGAGTTTTCAACCAAAACTGCAAAGTAAATTGCACGCTTTCACTAATATTTTATAACTTAATATTAATTTTAAGCTTAACTTTAATTTTACAGCTGGAATTGGAAATTCCAGTTAAACAAATTGAGATTATTCACTCAACATTTTAAATTATCAAATAAAATTAAAAAATGAATTTGGGAATGGGAAATTTGCAATTGGTGATAATCCTTTCTTTTTAAATTTCTAATTAATTTTTAATTGAAAATTCTCAATTTACTTTCGAATTTTCTGTTATCACCTCCGTGATAAACACTGAATTTATTCCAAGTTCTTGAATAACGAGTGCCATCGTAATATCTGTCATTATTTTGTTGACCCAAACTTTAGCAATATATGCATGGATTTGAAAGTAAAAACAACAATCTATGGATTTTATCGATAATCAAGCCTGTTTACACTGCAACCGATTTTTTGCTTACGAAACCTGAATTCCCGGAAAAAATCATTACTAATTGAAAATGTATTAAGAGCACTCTTGTATTCTAAACTCAAATGCAAGGTCTACAATTTTTAAACAAATATTTTTACCCTTGCTTAAACTTTTTCTTTCTTTACTGTTTCTGAGAAGATTTGTTTCGTTTGTTTTCTTAACTTTTTTTTAATGTAATCCGAAAAATAAATAGCAACTTGTTCCAGTAATATAATAAAAAATAAACGGCATAGCTTAAAAAGTTGAAATAAGTTGTATGGCTTTTATGATTAAAAATTTCTTTTATATTCAAAACTACCAGAGATCTTTTATTTCGATTGTTCGTATAAAATTTCTTTACTATTTCTTGTCAGAACTTACAATTGTTGTTTTCTTTCTTGCATAGAAACGAAAATGCACAGCGATTTTTAACGGAGTTATTCTTGTCGCAGACTTCAACGAAATATCGTATTTACAATCCCATGCATCATTAAATTATTTCATGTTTGAGATTTAAGACATGACATTTAAACGCATGCAGCTTAATCACAAATCAGCTGTTATTATTTTGGCAAAATCTTGAAAATCGGTGCCTCGATTTTCGCATGGAGGAAAAAACGATTTTTGAACTAATCAATTTGGAGTTCATAAATCTTAACCGATTTTTTTAAAGTGAAATTGCGTTTCGAATGACTTTTGTTGAATGCACATTTAGTTGTTATTTTAACACAGTGTGCCAAAGGTGAATATAAATATGTTTTTTCTGATAATTTTTGATGTACACTTTTTTCGAAAAAAATTATATTTCGACTGTTGGAAAGTTGAGAAAATTTTCTGGACAGTTCAACTTGAAGCTCAGCATTTCTCATCGGTTCTGATAATCCTTTTTTTCAATATGAGATGGGATTATATTTGACGTTTGTGTTTATTTTTTCCACGGGGGCTATTTTAAAGTATTGCCAGATTTTGATGACTTTTGACACATGTTGACCACATACTAAAGTAAGATTATGCTCACAAGACCTAGTGGAAAAATATGTTAAATTAACTTTTTATGAAAATATGTTTTTTGATTGCAATGGATAATACAGAAATTTTAATTCCACACCACACTCTTGCAAACTCTATGACATAGAACTTGCTTTTTTCTGTTTTCTTTTCTTAATGCATATAATTTTTTTTTAAATACCGAAGTTTCTGTAAATTTGTATTTTCTTAAATTTGATGCAGATGAGTCCATATTTGTAAGTTAAATAAAAAAAAAAAAATTGCCATCATGTACAGTGAAAATATTTTATAGAAATTTATTTTCCAACTGCCATAACGCCAGGACAAAATATTAAAATAACTATGAGTGCATTAAAATATGAATGCGATCATTCAAAACATAATTTTGTTTTCTTTCATGTAAAAAAAGTAATCATGTAAATCGTTTAAGAACCGGGAATTCCAAATTAATTTGTTGATAACTCGCTTTTCTACGAGGGCGGCCCCAACACCAGCCGACCTGACGTATTTATGTAGATGGTGCCTGTGGTTTGAAAAAAAAATATTTTTGTGAAAAATGGCAACCTTATAAAACACTTGTTTTAAATTTCAACGTTGTTTAGCATTTTTATTTGAGCCATCAAAAGTAAACGATCTCAGTCAATTTGTAAACATGGGAAAAATTAGTCACCGTCTCAGTCCACCCAATATTAAAGGCGAGCTAGATTCTACTCTGTGTGATCTGCTCCTTTGTTTGCGACTGTAAAATATTGGGTAGCAAAGTTTAAACGACGATGTAAGAGCTGCCAAGACGAACACCGTAGTGGTTGACCAGTTGATAGGCATTTCAAAAAGTGCTATATATCGTATATTGATCGAAGATCTGAAGATGAGAAAGTTCTGCGGGAAGTGGCTGCCGCGTTTGCTCTTAATAGAGCAAAAACAGAGTCGTAAAAATGTTTCAGTAGATTGTTGGGCGATATTTCACCGGAATAAAGCCGATTTATAACCGTGGATAAGACATCGGTCCACTACTTCACACCTGAGACAAAAAAACAGTGGACTGGAATGGGAGAATCTTGTTCAAAGAAGGCGAAGACGGTTCCACCTGCAGGCAAGGTCATGGCGTGTGTTTTTTTGGGTGCGCATGGAATTATTTTCATTGATTATCTTCAGAAAGCAAAAACCATCAACGGCGAATATCATCAACTGCTAATTTATTGCAGCATTTAGGTGATGAAATTATGGAAAAAAGGCCGCGAAAAAGGAAGTATTGTTTCATCAAGACAATGCTTTAGTTCACACATGTACCTATACTATTGCAATGGCCAAAATTAATTAATTAAAGTTCGAACTGCTTCATCACGCACCTAATTCGGCAGATTGAGTTCCCTCGGACTATTTTCTATTTCCAAACTGGAAAAATGGATCGGTGATAAAAGATTTTCCAACAATGAAGAGGTGGAGTCTCCGGTTAATGGCTATTTCAAGGAAATTGACAGAGTGTAGAAGCTATTGAATATCGCTGGAAAAAGTGTATTAAGGAAAAAGGAGATTATGTTGAGATTACGTCTTTTTTGTTAGGTTGGCTAGTATAGGGACCGCCCTCGTAGATTGCGTATGGTGTCGCTTCTGAATCACTATGTATTACTTTATTATAGCAACTTCAACATTGAATTTGGGACGTGTAATTTGAGGACGGCACGATTCTAGAGCGTCATTCGCAATGGAATAACAAAATCAAAAATTCTGCGCAATTTGTAGCAAATCGTGAAAAAAATTTCTGTGGTTGAACGATTCACAAGGTTTTCAAAGGCAGCCTACATCGAGCGCAAGAATTCCTAATAAGATTTATTGGGGTTTATTTTCCACAAATATTGTCTATCTATCAAGAAACATCGGCTGTGCATCAAATATACGCATTTACTTTACAATGCAAATTTAACAGATTTTATGAGTTGTTTCATTCTTTCCTTTTCGGTCTATATACGAGTAAAATGCATAATTTATTATTTATGAATTTTCTCACTTTTGATTTTTAATGTCGCATTTTTAATGGAACAAACGTTTTGATAAGTTCATTTAATAAGCGATCTATGAATAGGTTGTTGGCTATTCATAAATCGCTTATTAAATGAGTGTGTTTTGAAATTATGTATATTAATGAATTACATTTTGCATATTTGTATTTAATTATTTATTTGGCTGGCATTACGTTGATCTTTTATAACAATAGGAATAGTAAGTAAAACGTAGTTATTTTTCTCCAATCAAAGAGTGAAAAATAGTTTGATATTTGATCAACTGAATTTTTGAAGAAGCGAATAGCATTTGATCGTAATTTTATTCTAATATATAACATGATTATAATTATAACATTTCGCCTAGAAACACATAATGGAATGTAATATCCGTCCCTGGCTAACTCACTAACGGGCGTTGCCCCTTATCCAATGCGCAGCATTTAATGTGTGTTGTCAATAATTCAATTTTATACAAACAACAATTTCCAGTTAGTCCAGCTATAGAAACGCCATTAAGCTCGCTTGTGTTATTTTACAAATAGTTTTGAGAAGATTGAAAATCTCGGTGCTCGTTTGAGTACGACACTTTCGGCTCAACAATAACCACTTTTTGATAACTTGCCTTCCAATGTACCACAAAATTCTTTGAGTAGTCTTTATATATGGATGATATACCGCTGGCATTTGGCTCACCGTGTGTTGGAGCAAATAAACTAATTTGTGTAATGCCTTAATAATTACTGTTAGTAATAACCTGTTTCTTTATTTGTCACTACACAAAACTTGTGTAATTAGAATAAATTAAACAACATTCATAATGGCCGATAAATAAGCAAACAGAAATATTTATTTTTGGACGTAAGGCGTGAATAACTAGATTTGGGAGTACCTTAACTGACGTATAACGTCGTATAATTCCTCAAAAACAATAGAACAACTACCTATTCTGGATGATCGTTCATTAGGGGATGGAAAAAAACCCTCTCATAATTAATACAGTTTAAACAAATCGTTTTAGTGTTTTGGTTGAGAAATAAATCTAGTGAGACGAATGGTAATGAGGGAAGGACCTACATATATGCCTTAAAAAATACTTATTTGAACACCATGACAAAGAGCGATCACGTCTGCCCAAACATGTCTTTCTTACAAATAGTAACCCATATTGATGTATTTCTCTTTTTTTGGAATCTTTCTGCGTCCCCAAAACAGTGTTATAAAGGGTTAACATTTTGCAAAAATTGTTAGTACTCGAATTCGAAACAAACGTTTTTAATTAAATGTATGTGTTTGTACTCTTAAGAGATTACACAGGTCTGCAGGCATGTATTGTCGCCATTGACGTATAAAGTCGGTTGCGAAAAGTTAGATGTTACCTAAATTGAGCAGGCTACTGCCCGAATTACTAGCTTTGCATGTTTTTAACAGCCGAACTAACTATGCTTCATACCTTATGTGCCATTTTACATTGTCAAATTGTGTTCAGAAGCCAAATATTTCAGAAGATTACTATTCTAATATTACCATTAAATTTCCCACATATATCGCGCATCTTAAAAGATGTATACGTATATACGAGTACTCGTACGTGTATATAAAATCGTATATATGTATGTTACTATTTGAAAAGTTAGCGAATCATTGGAAATGTAATGTGAGATGTCTGCTTTGCATTAAGCATTTGACAGATATTTATGTCCAGTTAAAAAAAAATATTTTATGCTCTAAGCACAAAACCAAAACGCATGATTTCTGTTAAAGCAATGTTAATTTTGACCTCTTATTTCTCAGAATCATCGCAGAGGATCTATTTGAAATTTTGAACAATTTGAGATCGGATACAATCAATGTTAATTAATAATTAAATTGGAGGCACATAACAAATTTTTATATAAATTTGACATTTTTCAGAAAAATTGGGCCAAGGGCTGAACTTACAGGTTGGTGGAAAATGACATTGGCAGAGCCATTTAGAAATATTAAAAATACTACATATAACACGTTTTTCCTACACTCAATAACAAAATAATATGTTTGGTCGTTTTATCTAAGGTCACTTTTTTTCACTAACATCATGTGTGTTTCAAAAGATTGCATTTAAGAATTTGTTAAGACTAAACGATAGGACATAATTAAACAATTTTTTATGTTGCAAGCGATATTGTTGATAATCATATACATGTTAGCATTTTTTCGTGCAAAAAACGAAACAATTCCACTAAATCTCAGACGGCATCCTACTAGAGGCTTGCTACAAATCTTTTGAATGTGAAAAATCCCAGAAAAAAAAATCGACATATAGAAAAACGCTGCGTCAATGGGCCCCTTAAACGGGATAGATATACCGAATACAAGGTTGCGAAGCTTTTACTTGATTACTAACGATTACAATACGATTGTTATTACCTAAATTGGCAAGCGCCATTTCTATTTTGCAGTTACAAAAACTATCAAAGAAATTAAGTAGTTTAAATAATTTCCTCTATAATAATTATTTGTACAATAGAAAGCAATTGTAAAACTTAGACGGCATTCACATTGCCGGTATTTGTTTTGAAAAAACGGTTGACATCTATTATGTATATAGAAAGGCAGCTGGTGGTATAATAGAAATCTCCAAGCATGCAGTTTCGGTGAACAAATACACTTCAATGGTTTTCCCACACTTCCAGCCATGTTTTCCAAAACTTTATTATTTTTGGGGCAGAACCGTTTGGGGTCTCATATCTAAAATATAACATTTCAATGGCTTTCGAGCATTTGCATATTCTAAAACTTTATTATTGTCACAGAATCGTTGACAACAAAATGTTTTATGAAAACAGGTTTGGTATGCAAACAGTTTTATATGAAATGCTTAGTTCCTTAACTAATTATATACTTTTTTTGTTTTAATATGTGACTCTTAATCATTTTTATATCAAGATAAAAATCTAGAAAGACAAGGTTTCGATTTCGATACAAAACAAAGCATAATCATACATTGACTTTTTGTCTGTAGATTTTCAATACGACCAATCATGCCCGTCATAAATAACATTTTAGTGATGAACTTTGAGGTCAAATTTTTGACATCGATGACGTTATTGTGGTATTTAAATAGATACAAAAAAAGAAAAAAAGAAATAAAAACTATCGGCAATGAGTTGGTTTTGCTAGTTTTTGTTTGGTTTCAATTCACGTTCCTAATAATAATAATAATAATAATAGACAATTACATAATCAAAAGTATATTTTTACATATCAACAAAAAAAATCTAAGAAATTATTTAGGAGCTGTATATTGCCAATAAATCTTTATGTGGTTTTTTTTTCACAAATAAAAATATTTGCTTTCGGTTACTTTGCCTTGTAGTTTTGTTTAATTGCAATTGGGGCCAAACTAAATAAACGAATATGCTAAGTACCAATAGGAGTCCATATAGTCGGTTAGTATGTTAGTACTTTAAACAACCACCACCACCGTTAATAAATAAATTGAAATAAATACAAAATTTTTCCCGAAAAGGGGGTAGAAAAAAACTCATTCAACAATTTAAGTTAAGTTTAAAGAAGAGAGAATGCAAGCGTCAGGGAGTAGCAGAAAATTGTTTGTTCAAAATACCAAGTTGTGCTGGTGCTCCATAGACCAAACCGTTATTCCACATTGTCGCAATGGTTACGACTACTGTAAACAGCAACCAGCTGCTACTGAAGCCGCCGCGCCTGCGCCAAAGGGCTTTGCCATTCGAAAAGTGTTGTGAAGGCGTAGACATGATGTTTTTTTTAGCACTTAATCTCTTGTTGTTTGCGTTTTATTTGGATGGCTTTCGTAAGATTTCGTGATCTTAAGATAACTTTTGATATTTTTTTGGGAATTTTTATTTATTTCGCACACGAGAAACAGAACACGAATAGTTATGATGGTGATCAATTTTATATTTTCTTCATTTGGTTCAAAGTAGGGGCTACAATTTATGAGTGATAAAACATATTGGAACGTGTAAGAACGCCCACAGTTATTGGCAAGAGAAGCAACCTAACGTTAATTAAAATATTTGTGATATTTCTACTTTGTTTTCGTTTCACACTAGGAGACCGCTTAAACTCAACGTCCGCACCGCAAAACGTCTACTGAAATAATAAAGTTGCGCTTCTAAACATCTTCAAGCAGTAGGTTGTGGCGAGCGAAGCTGAGCCAAGCTAAGCTGTCGCAGTTGCTGCTGCCGTGTCAGGTATCTGACGAATTGTATGAATATTTTCATTGTACTTTGGGATGAGTCTGCGATACTGTGGCTTTCGTGCTCGAACTGTTACTGCTGCTTATTGGCGGGTGTTTATTAAAACCCTGGAGTTCAATCGTGTGGCTGTTGCCAGTACGATTTTGTACGATTCATTTAAAAGTTATGGTTATTCATTGATTGTCAGCAGCAGGGAGTCTCATCTACAGTATCATCATTACCACCACCACCACCATCATCATCATCATCGTCGTGATCATTGAACAGTGCAGTGCAACACCAACCGAATTACCCACACAAACCAACCAACTGGGCGCCAAATATCGATGAGTTGAGACACTGTTTTGCTCTTGTTGTTGTGGTTGTTGCCGCTGTTGACTTTTTGAGGAAGTCGAAAGTCACTTCACATAATGAAGTGCTAACAATTTATGAAGTTGTTGTGAGCGAAATTATGGTTTGAGAAAAAAGTAATAACAAATCATAATAGCGGTATTTAGTATGCATATCATAGAGTTTTGTCTGATTTTTGCACTAGTACTTTCTGCATAATGGTAATACAGCAGAATAAATTATACAGAGCTATACAACAAAGTCAACACAATGAGATCAGATATGCGATAAGTTGGTAATAGAATTTATTTTAAACCAACTGCACATATAAAATAATAATAATAGTAAAAACAATATATGTATGCAATTTACTTCTGATATTGTATAATACAAATTTATTGGCAATAACTGTTGAGAGACGGCCAGTGAATATAAATTTTGTGTTACCAAAGCCAGAATTTCAATCAAGAGGAATCTGACGATTTCAATTCACGGGTGTAGATAAGCCACATCGAATGAGAATGTCGTAGAACCCTAAATCATCTGTTCATATTTGAAATTTTGATCAATTAAGAGGGCATCTGAAAACATTGACTTAGGCCAAGCTTACACTACAACCGCGCTCTTATCTTTGGGGATTTTTGTTACATTCCATTATCATCGACATTTTCACGTAAATATCGGCTACTTTTTGGAATTAAAACTTGAAAAAACAAATGTTGACCATAGTGTTCGTTCTCCACTAACGCTAGATTCGTAAATATTAACGATGCAAATCATAGATTAAATTAGGATTTGAACACAAATTTAATCCCATAATATATCCTAATTTTGCCATAGAATTGTCAATAATTACAGTAAAAGTTAACCGATCTGGACTTACTTACCTAGACGGCGTTTAGAATAAAAGCTGTTATCTGTAAGACGCCGCACGTAGAAAAGAATTCTTATGCAGTCATTTCTCACAAAGCGTTTCAAAACTTGGTTCTTCCTTAAACGCCCTCTTCTGCAACGCCCATCGATTTCATCAGCACAAAGTGTCCGTAAGTCGATGTCGGTATGCAAGACATTATTCGTAAGAGGTGTATATATTTTATCCCGGATAGGACTATATATTTTATCCCGGCCGCAAATCAGTTAAGAGCTGAAACGGTTTTGAGCAAAACCAAAGCACTTTTTCAGTACTTCCACCGAAAGATTTTTACCTTATATTGCCATCCGGATCTCAACAGCAAAATGAGGCAACTAAGAAACTGTTAAAACACCGGATTCTTAAACAATATGAACTATTTCAATTTTTTTAGGCTGATTAGAAGGACAAATTATTTTCAAATGGTTGTATAACACAAGTAAATAATTTGAAATCGATTTTTGATTAACTCATTTGTGATGAATATTGGGAATAGTTTCCAGATATCTCGTTCCAAAGTTTAGGAAAAAGCTCTACTATTACCCATTATACATTCTGATAACGCCTTTGGTTCGAGCACAAATAAATTTACCATAGCCAGTCTGATACAACCTGTATAAGCGTTATTTGTGTAATGTTATGAAATGTATAGGCAAAAAGTGATTTGTGGCTTTATTAAGATCGGCCTCAGAAGGTCGTTAGCAAATATTGGAAAAACCTCTAAACTAATACATTAACAGCACAAGCACAGCAAAGAGGGTTGTTCTACGGAAGTTATTTTCTAGACTTAGTATTGAGATTTGAGAGTGATGGAAGACCACCGAGCCCTAGTCATTGTATTTTTAGTTTATCGGATTATTTTTTAGCAATTATTTAATGTTGGTCGTAGATCATATTATTACATTATCATATTACAGTATTATATTACTAAGTTAATGTATTATTATATTACTTTTTATTATGTTATTAAAATGTTTATTTAGTTAGTTAATAATGATTTTTGCAAAAAAAAAAAGAGAAACCACTTTTTTTTCATCGACAAAAACAAAGGAACACACACAACAACGCGATAGATGTCAACACACCAACCACAATCAACGGACGTTGTAGTAATTCCATGCAGAAGTTTTCTGCGACGTCCATTGAGGTTCGTAAGCGGATACAACGTATGCTGAAAAAACATTAATGTGATCGTTCTTGTATAATGTACATATACATGTACATACATTGTATACAAACTAAGGCCGATCGAAAGCATTTTTAATGTCCGTAACACAACATAACATAACCTCTTTTTGTCTACTCCTACCTTTTCCTTTGACATAATTGGTTCAAAGTTTCGAATTGAAAATAATTAAATATGTACATTTTGGATCCCAAATAGTACTTTGAATTGCCAAAGACTTTAAATTTTGTTGATTTAATTAAAAAAAGGCTACAAGAAATAACAGTTATTTTTTGTTGCGGCCGTACTTTGTAAATACCAAAGTAGCTTAACTGAGAATTAGTATGCATTATTAATTATTATTAATTCACAGTATTCTCAAATAAACTATACGTACGATTTGCAATTTGTTGGAAAATGTCATAACAGTTAATACTGGGTTATCCGTTTTTCGATTTCAAAAGCTATGATTTCGATGAAACTTTGTACGAAATATAATACAATTTCATTTAAATGCCTGCTCCAGATTGGATTCAACAGAATCATTTGAGGTAGTTTTCGACCACATTTCGGGCGGTATCTCGGCCATAACTTGACGAATGTTGGCTTTCAAATGCTCTAACTTTTGGGGATTATCCGCGTAAGCGTAAGACGTAGCTCCACAAAAAAATCTTACGGCGTCAAATCGCATGATCTTGGTGGCTAATTGACGCTACCAAAACGTGAAATTACGCTTTTTGGTAACTTCTCATGCAATAAAACCAAAAACGGACGTGCTATGTAGCTCGTTGCACCATTGATGGAACCATATATTGCAGCCAAAAAAAAGTTGAAAAAATGGGACTCAATAAACAGTCACTTTTTCCGGACGCACTGACTTTTACACAATCACTTCTAGGTTCTCCGAGCCCCATATGCGACAGTTTTGCTTGTTGACGTAACCACCGAGTGAGAAATGAGCTTCATCGCTGAAGAAAATTTTGTTCGAAAAATCAGCATTGAAAGCCTGTTGCTGTAGTACCCAATCATCATATCCACGGCGTTGTGAATGGTCAGCCGGCTTTAACTGTTCCGTGGGTTGGACCCTATATGGATGGGGCTGCAAATCCAAATGAAAAATACGTCATAATGAACCGTAAGATAGGCCCAATTGCTGAGAACGTCGTGGAATCGGCAAATTCGGATTATCCGCCACACTCTCACTAACAGAAGCGATATTTCCGCCATTCCGTACATTGCGATGATGCACAGGCTTGAGCATATCTGTAACGCTTCCAGTCTCTTCAAATTTCTTTATAACCTCGCCAATTCCTTGCACAATAGTCTTTATTTATTACTCTTCCATTTTCAAGTTTATAAATTTATTATCGAACATATTATGACGTAAAAATTTACATTATTTCGACTTCAGTGTTGGGAAACAACAAAATCTTGAAAAAACATAGTATTGTCTGCTGGAAAAATTTGGAATTCCACGATCATTTTTTTTTATATGGAGTTTCACTGTGAAAAGTTTGCGTAGCATCAGCCTTTAGGGTTAAATCTATCAGGCCAATCTGTTAATGTGCCAACCCCTTATGACTCTGAAACCTCCCATTGAAGTTATCGAACTAAGTATTCGCCGGCCCATCTTAGTCATTGTAATTTTTTCCTAATAGACTTATTTGCAATTATTGTTACAAGAAGTTAATTATTCTTTTCATTGGTTTTTAGGTTTTCGCCGCTGTTGGTCTTGCAGTTGTTTTATATTTGTTTGCGCGCTTATTCGTCGTGCTTACTATTCTAACGCGACTTTGGTGATCTTTTCTGATTGTTGTGTCTGTTAGTATTTATCGTGGGTTTTTGTGTATGTGATTGGCGTTTTTTTTCTTCTTCGATCGTGTCAATCGTGTGACGTGAGCGACAAATGGTTGTTGCTTTTCTGTTGTTTGGTATTAGTGCGGATATATGTATGTATTTTGGATACACTCAGAGAAAATGCGGCGTAACTATTTCAACAAAACTATTTCACACATACATATGTATATTAAAGTGGCTCCAAAGAAGCTCTTGATGCCCAGTGCTCTTGAAGGTGAGTACATTGTTCGACTGAAATTTTCTTTTCCATAAAGAACACATATCTAAGATGCTATTGAAACTTTCGTCCACTTTTCGTTTGGGCGATACACAGCTATAAACGTTTTTAACCATATGTTTATTGTGTTTATTATTTTGCGAGCAATAGGATTTCAGACATCTAAAAACAAAAAATTGTGATTTTTTCACGCAGCAAAGCAAACGAAAATTTCATTTGAGCTGCAGACCAGACTCAAGGACTCGTATTGTTATTTCATTTGGGAATGATATTACTATGATGTTTGTCCCACAGAATATAAACATGATGTGTATCATTATATAACAAAGGAAAACTCACTGACGTTGTAAAAACTTGTTCTAAATTACAGTGCTCACTTGCATTAGGCTGAGTTGAAAACTGTGGTGATTTTATGTATGACTCTACGTTTCCTTTGCAATTTAATCCATTCAACACCAACACCTTCATATACATCTTTGCAGGGTTAACAATACCTAAAAACCACAATTAGAGGTCAGTTTTTAAAAAAATCATAAAAAACCGAATCGAAAATGTTATTCCAGATTTTAAATAGCATCATAAATTAGCATATGTGGGAATTCTTTGATACAGTTCAATGTGGCGGGCCTGACTGTGTTTTAGTGTTTGGCTGTCTTTTTTTTTGAATCAATACTGGAAGTGATATTTAAGAAATCTCAGTTTATTTGAGGTTCCCAACAGGTAAAATCGGAAATCGTTCAAAAAGAATAGAATATTTACCATTTCCAAAGGCCCAGTGGGCGCATATTTCTTCTACAAAAAATATTTTTTTTTTCAGTTTTATACACGTTTATCGGAACCGTAAAGTTTTATCATAGAATTTATCAAAAACAGTTGATTTGACTTATTTAGAACCACATATTTTTATATGAAACTTTTTCTAAAGAAAGATATGTTATTTCCGGAATAAGTATCGAATGGAAAGTCAAATCCAATCACGAAATGTATTTCAAGGACACTGTAATATTCTGCTTTTCTCTATCGTAAGACTATAACTACGGCTATTCTAGCGCATCAGATACGAAATAATAGATACGGGAATCATTAATCTATAATTTAGATTTGTTATTCACCATTCTTATAATCACTAGTAGTGAAAAAGCTAAATGACCATAAACTTTAAAATTTTGTATTATATAATATTCTGTATACTGCAATTTTTGTCTTACATATTTTTTTGATTATAATTTAGAATTGATGGACTCGATTACCCGAAAATTAGGTCCGTCTTAGCATTTCATGGGGAATTTTATGGCAGAATTTTCTCTACCTCTACATTAAGGCCTAAAACAACATTTTTGTCAGACCTACCCAGGCTAAAAAGTAATGTCATCTTAAAAAACTTTGTCATGACAGAAAATGGACGCAAATTAAATATTTCGGATCGCTGCTTTAATATACATACTATAAAATGTATATATACGAATGTATAATTTAATTTTTAAATATTTGTTCCGAATAGGCGTCTAAACTAATGGACCGATTGTTGTGAAACTTTCACAGTATATTTATGTCGCACAGGAAGGAATCATAGGTTATGTTAGGTCTTGATTGGTCAAATGGGCGTGGCACCCCGTACAAATACAAATTTTGAACAACCACATCTGATAAAGAGAGATTTGGTACGTATGATATAAAATGAAATATGTTGGTGTAAAAAGGGGAGTTCTCCCACCCCTTTCTAAACTGTCCTTATGGTGGCCATAGTACTGCGCCGACCATCATGAAAAATTGATAATATGTCAAAAAAGGATCGTCCAATCATAATTGGACATAGCCCCTTTTTGAGACATACAGAAGAGATTTGCTGCTAGAATAAAAAGGAAATGTTTGAGTAAAAAATGGACGCTGCCTTGCCCTCTTTTAAGACTATTTTAAGTGCTTAAAGTAACCGATCGATCGTTATAAAAATTGGACAGTACTACAGGGTTGCCCATATTCGACGGACCCATCTGGCAACGCCATAACTTTTGACAGAGATGTCAGATCGCTTAATGACATACCGCGTTTGAAGCGTCAGTCCAAGCAGATTTTTACCATGGAACAATACACGCCACGCGAGCGCTCTGAAATAGTTGAAATTTACATTCAACAGAAGAAGTCAATTGTGAAAACTCAACGTGCTTTTAAAATATTAAAAAATGTGAGAAGTGCGCCTTCTAAGAACACCATTAAGCGTTTATACGAAAAATTTTCGACTGGTGAGGCTCTTTCTAATCCGAAGAGGCCAAAT
This sequence comes from Philornis downsi, assembly GCA_019455685.1. NCBI lineage: Eukaryota > Metazoa > Arthropoda > Insecta > Diptera > Muscidae > Philornis > Philornis downsi. Next base: position 4,142,971 of record JAHXMU010000037.1, read on the forward strand.
AAAAGTCGACCAAGGCGACCGGCCGAGAATATCGCTGCCGTACGAGCCAGTGTTGAGAGGTCCCCAAGAACATCCCAAAAACGCCGTTCTCAGCAGTTGGGCATGGCTCGGTCCACTTTACAACGGATTATTCGCGTTGATTTGCATTTGTTCCCGTACAAAATTCAATTGACGCAAAGATTGTTGCCTGCGGACAAGCCTCGTCGATTGGAATGGGCCCAACGAGTCATCGAAATGGCCGATGATGACGAGCAATTTTGGAACAAAATTATCATGTCCGATGAAGCCCATTTCACATTGAATGGGACCGTAAATAAGCAAAATTGCCGTATTTACGCCACTGAAAATCCTCAGGAGATTCAAGAATTGCCTCTTCATGACGAAAAAGTCACAGTTTGGTGCGGCGTTAGTGCGAAAACGGTCATTGAGCCGTTTTTCTTCCAAAACGAAAATGGCCATGCTGTTACCATCAACCAGGAGCGTTATCGCGACATGATGACCAATTTTGTGATGCCAATTATTCGTCGAAAGCGTATGAGGCAGTTCTGGTTTCAACAAGACGGCGCTCCACCGCACACAAGTCGCATAATAATCGATTTTCTGAAGAATTTGTTTCCGGGCCGTTTGATGTCGAAAAGTGGTGATTTGGACTGGCCACCTCGTTCGCCCGATTTGACGCCCGCTGACTTCTTCTTGTGGAGACATTTGAAGTCAAAGATTTACGTTAACAAGCCAAGGACCGTAGAAGAGCTCAAGGACAACATTCGTGAAGAAATAGCCGCTATTCCGGCCGAAATGTTGGCGAAAACGATGGAAAATGCTGCAAAAAGGGCACAATACGCCATCAACGTCAGAGGCGGCCATTTGAGAGATATCATATTCAAAAATTGATGTAAACAAATCTACTTGGAACAAATTAAATGAATAAGATTGCCAACCGCCAAATTTTTATTTTTTTCTTTGATTTTTTTTTAAAAAACATGGGTCCGTCGAATATGGGCAACCCTGTACAAATTATGAAATTGTCATATGCTATATTAGGTTAAGATTGGAAAAAAGCGTGGCGCCGCCCACATGATTTAACATATTGAAGATGACATTTGACACGTATGCTGCTGATATAGGAAGAAATGTTTCCGGAAAAAAATATTTGGTATATAGGTATATACTACTGAGATGGAATGAAACTGAGCGGTACCACGTCGAATGTACTGATCGAGCAAAATTAAGCAATGTGTTACGAAATTATTATGAAATAACAATAATTATTGGGTTAAGATTAAAGAAACGGCGCGATAACGCTCACACAACCTAACGATTTAAATTGTCGTATCTCATGATCTCATGAATTATCAAAAGTATGAAAGCTGTATTTCAAACGTGAAACTTTTTTAATGTCAATCGCCAAATTGCCATGTTAGATTATGACTGGTAACAAAAAACGTAGTTGTACACTAATTACGCAAGCATTTTAAGCGACCATTTCTCATAAATTGAAAGAAGAGATATGTCATAGGAGTGACTTGTACTTCGTAACGAAATTTATACAATTTTAATAATACTGAGTTATTGAATGAGCAAAATTATATTAGGAAAGAATTGAGCAAAGAGCCTTGTTATTGATAATTCAACCCCAATTATACTTTAGGTATGGAAATGAGTTTTATACAATTATAAAAAAAGTTTTCCACTTAATTATGGCATTGCAACGCACACCAGGCCAACGAACTTATACTATGAAAATGAGCATTCGAATAACAAGTGCAAATAAGAATGAAATTAAATGAAAATGTAAATAAGAATGGAAAAGGCTTCCTACAATTCAGAAAACTTTTCACTCGTTTGAAAAATGTTCCATGTAATTTAGAGAAGTTTCATTTAATTTAGAAAATATTTCATTCGAGTTGGAAAATGTTTATATATACATATATATATATACATATATA
>JAHXMU010000037.1:4145016-4187429 GCA_019455685.1 Philornis downsi
ATATATATATATATATATATATATATTTGTCGCTTTCAGTGGGATCATGTTCTTTTTCCGCATTTATATTTAAATATAACGGGTCACATACACAGAACTGTTTACTATAAACAAAATCTTCATAAACGGATACGTTCGTTAAGTCTTTAATAAATTATTATTAGTACGACCCTATATATACAATATGTAATTATAATATATTAATATAGAAATATTTTTATACTTTGTTTATGTTTATTGTTAGTAATTGCACACGACTTGAGAGCTGCTACTTTGAAAATAACAATAGTAGTGATCGGCGTACCTAAATAAATCATTTTTAATGTATTATTTAATTGCCAGACGAGTAATTAACTCATTTACCATCAACATGATTAAAAATAAGTGCGCGATATCATCGAATTTCAAGTATTTAGCTATATGCGCTATTCATGGCGTTGTTTGATCTTTAGATTTGATGTCTAGATATTGGAAAATCTATAATAAAAGTTCATAAATCATTGTGACTTCTTGAGAGTAATTTCGGAATTTGGTATTGTTATGACATCTAAGCATGCCATACCGCAACGATGTAACGGATGCCACTCAATTCATCCATCGTCATCATGGTATTTTAACCATCAACCCAGATACTGATGCTGGCCCTTTACCAAACGGAAAAGTTTTTTCATGATTTAAATCTATATTTTTTTCAAACAGTTTCATTTCTTCACCCTGGGAGTTTTGTGGAGTAATGACGTTAAGATGATTTTCGCCTACCTAAACGTCTCTCCCCGGTTAAATGGTGTTACGATGATGATAATGACGGTGCTGGTGCTGGTGCTGGTAGTTTTATACATTTGATTGTGAACGGCGGTACATTGTCTGCGATTGGCCATTTTGTGGTGAGCAGCATTAGGGAGCGAGACTGTTTTATCGTGTTATTATTACAAACAATTAAACTACAATATTATTAACACCGTAATTTCTCATTTTTTTTTTTTTTTGGGAATTCGTATGTGAATTACTTGCAGCGTAATTTCCTATTTTTTTTTTTTTGGAATTCGTATGTGAATTACTTGTAGCTGATGGCAGCGCGTTGCTGATGAGATGAAGCAATCAATATCTGGTATATTAGTTGAATTTTCAAGAGCATTAAGTAGATTAAGATAACGTTATTACCATCACCACCAATCAACTGGCTTCTGGCTGACTGACTGGCAGATTGAAGAAATCAGATAAACGTTAATCTGTTACTTGCCGCCTGTATGAAATATTGTTTTGCTTTTAATTAAATGTACAGAACTGAAATTTCTATTGTTTATTAATGCATGCGACTGAATGAATACAATTAATACAAATTAGTAAACAACGACAACAGCTACCACGGCTACTGCTGAATTGTTTAAGTCCAGAATCAGTCAGCGAAAAGCTGGATCTATAATATGACGGACTGCTCGCTCGTATGGCTTGTTTGCGCTTCACATCCGGGTAAAGGTGCTAATTATTCATTGATTTATATAAAATTCCTTTGAAGAGTTTAAACGTTCTCCTCATCAATCGCTGAATTGTTTTCTAATTGAAATTGTTTGCAATTTAATTCGGAAAAAAGAAATCTGCACGCGTACATTCATCTAAAATGACAAAGAAATTACTTAACAAAAACGTTTTAAACTTTGGTGAAAAATAAACCACAAATAATGGCGTTCGCGAAATGCTACCGTTGAATAAAGCCTTGTTTTGTGAGACATTCCTCTTTGATATGAATAATAATCAACGTATTGTCGGTGATAATCAAGAGGAAAGCTGCAGTTAGCACGACTGGTACCATCTTTAACAAAAGCCATATGTTACTTGCGTACGCAGATGTCCATATTATTATTGGCAGAAAACTGCTGGATGTTGCTTCAGTCTTCTCAAGCATTGAGAAGAAGTCAGCAAAAATGAGTCGTCTGGTGGTATACGAGGACTACATAAAGTTATTTGTTTCAAACAACAAAGAGCCTACTCGTTTGGGACGCTATGTGAACGTTGACGACAATGGTTTTGGAGTGGTGGATGAATTCATCTATCTCAGCTTCGCTGCAAACAAAACGAATGATGTCAGAGTGGAGATAGAGGAGAGTATTGCAGATGTTGCTATGGCCTAAACAAGCTATTCAATGATAAAGCCCTTTGTCGAAAAACAAAATTCTGACTGTAGCAGATGTTGGTTTTACCTGTTGTATGATGCAGAATCCTGGGCTATGACACAAGCTGATGAATTAATGCTGCGAGTCTGGGAGACTTCGAGGGGAAAATACAATGAGCTGTATAAGCTCTATGCCGACATCGACGTGGTAAAGCAAACCAATACGCAGCCATTGCGCTGGTTGGGTCATATTGTACGAATGGACCAAAATGCTCCATCAAGAAAAGTTTTCGACAAAGAACCTGATGGACGGCGCAGAAGAAGGTGACTAAAACTCCATCGGAAAGGACTAGGCTTTTAAAGTACTATCGAAACTTAGTGTGACTAATTGGGGAAGAAGCATAGAAGAAGTACTATGGAAACTTGGTGTGACTAATTGGAGAAGAAGTGGAGAAGACGGAAATGTTTAGAATTATTTTCTACGTGCGGCGTATAATAGATAAGAATGAATATTCTAGTCGCCATCTAAGAAAAAGAAAATATATCACCTTTTGCCACAATCCATTTCTATACGGATAAGCTTGAAGCTGAGGGCGGTATCTGATCTCTTTTTAAATCCGTTTCTATTCGAAATGCAAATAAAACGATTTCGTAATACCCTATCCTTGATGAAGAACTTTAAAGCTCAAAGGATACTCGGTTTCAAAAAGTTAATTATGCATTGAAATCATTTAACGACGAACAACTGGCCACATTAGTTTATTATGCATTTCACTGGAAGCGCCAAATTTCGTAGGAAATACGCACACGTATGTAGCTATATTTTGGTATCATTTTCTCAGAATCGAAGCCAAGTTTTTCATAGAAAAAACTTATATCCAATTACTCGAATTCATTGATATCAGTGAATTATTGCATAACATAATGTTAGCTAAATATTAGGACCAAGTTTTAAAGTGGACGTCTTTTTTATGGTTTATAGCATTAAGAAATATCGGAGTTAGATGAAACCAAGTAAATACTGATCGACTGAGAATTTGAGTCAATATAGAGATGTCCGGCCGTCTGTCCAAGTGTTTTTGTGTTCAAAGAACTGATTGCAATTATAAGCTGAGTACAACAAAAACTGACAAGCACGAGTACAGAGCGTCGCACCAATTGCAATACAATAAGAAATTCAAATAACTTTTTTTTAATAAATGTATTTCATATATTTTTTTATTGTATAGAAAATTCAATTTACTTTATATAACTAATAGGTTTTGAATATGATAGACCGTAGATGGCCTCCATGCTGTGTGCAGTTGCTCCATCTTGCTGTTGAAACGGATACGCCTTAGGCGCAGTTCAAGGAAAAAAACTCCTGCAACATCTTCAAATAAGGGTCCCCATTGACAGTTACTAGCAGCACGATTCGTGTGCCACCCTATATTTAGTTGAATGAAAGAGGGAGTCTATTGTAATAAAAATGGGCAATATCGGTCCATGTTATTATATAACCCTTAACATTAGTCTTGACAGTTCATATTTGGCAGTCGTGAAGTAGAGACGTGGCAAATTTATTATGGAAAAATATTCGATAAACCAATGTGCTTTAACCGTTAAAACATTTTATCAAAATCAATCATCGATTACTGTGACGATGAGAAGGTTACGTGAATTTTTTGGAAGAAACAACGTGCCAAAAAGACGCGCTATTTAGTGAATGATTTCGAAGAAAGAGGGTCTGTAGCCGATAGGGCTAAGCATGGACCATAGCGTACTGCAAGATCGTTTGAAAACATTACTGCTGCTCAAGAAAGTGTTCAAAACAATCCATCAACCTCAATTCGACGCCGCGCTCAGGAGCTTATTATTCAAAGAACAACTTTGGCCACAATTTTGCACCAGGATTTGCATTTGCTTCCATTTAAGATTCAATTGACACAAGAGCTTCTTCTACAAGACCATTTACGTCGCCGTACATATGCCAAAAGGATATCACAGCTCGCCCATGACAACCCCTATTTTCATGAAAAAATCATAATGAGTGACGAGGCACATATTCATTTGAATGGGAATTGTTGGTTCTGGGCAATGGAAAAGCCTCAAATTATTATGGTCTGCAATTTGGTCAGGAGGATTCATTGGACCTTACTTCTTTGAAACTGAAAACGGCGTAACGGTAACTGCCAATGGGGAGCGATAACGTGCTATGATTGAAAACTGCATGCTTTGGGCTTGATTAACATGTGGTATCAACAAGACGGCGCCACATCGCATACAGCCAGGATTACAATGGAATTATTTCGAGACCTCTTTCCACAACAAGTTATTTCAAGAATGGTGATGTTGATTGGCCTCCACGGTCGCCTGATTTGACTGCGGACTTCTTTTTGTGGGGATATCTGAAAAGCAACGTTTATGCAAACAAACCAGAAGCGCTTGAGCAACTCGTGATGAAATTAATGAAATACCGCGTGAAATGTATGAGAATGTGCTCAAAAGGGCTCGCATTTGTGAGGCTAACAGAGACGGACATTTATCTGATATTGTATTCCATACATAATTGCCGACATTAAATAAAACATTTATCAATATTAAATCCATTCTCTTTCGTTTAATCAAAAATTATAAACAAACAAAGTAGTATACCTTCCAGACGGACACCCTGTATATCTTATACAGCAAGAACTTTCAGTATGACTAAAGATCTCATGTGCTAAGTTTGAACTTATAGAACGCAACAAAATCACATACCTCTGTTCAAACTACATCAAATTTTATAAAAAAAAAAATACTTTTTTGTGGATTTTTGAAGCTTGTTTTAGCTTTCATTTGCAAAAGTTTGAAAAGCACTAAAGTTTCAAAATCATTTGACATAAATTAAATTTTATTGTTTAAGTTTTTAGAAGTTTTATTTAAGCTTTTGTAACTGTGAAATTTTGCAAAATGTATTTGTTATCTATTATTGATATTGTATTAAAAAATTAAAAAGCTTTGCTCTATTTTCAATTTATTAATTGGAAATAAGGGTAACAAAAGCAAATTATTAATTAAAGGTAGACATTCATATTTTCTCATATAAAACACATTCACTTCACACCCAGTCAAATTTTTATCGTGATCTGACAAATTTTACATTTTCATAAATATTACTCTTCCTAATGCAACAAAGTTTTATTTTTCACATTAAGTTAAATAAAACATAACATTTATTTTTTGCATTATAGACCCATTTTGATATCTTCGAGGTAATACAACATTCATCACAAGTTGTTTGACTGGCGTGGACGGTATCACGAATAACTTTCTTTGTGTTAGAACAAACAGAGAAAGTTATTTAAAAACAAATTGGAGAATTATCTTTTGTGAATTAATGTCATTATTTCTTCATGATAACAAAAATCTATGAAATTAAAAACCTACTGTGTAAATAACTGCTTCCGAGCGACATTGTTTGGATGACAATTGTATCCAAAAAATAAGTTTGGACTCCAGGCATTCTCAAAACTCAAAATTTGTCTATTTTGAAATACCCATAAATTTTACATTTACAACTGTAAAACACATATGAAATCATGCAAATATCCGTACAAAATAATATTGTATAATGCAAATCAGATGAAAGGTTTGAAATATTTCGCATGATCGAATTTGATGAGAACACGAAATATCACCAACCACAAGACATTTTGCCGTGCAATTAGCAATAATGTGTTTATGCCAATATTTCGAATTAAAAATGTATATGTAGCGTGCACTAATGTGTCCAAAAGTTAGATCAATTTTTAATTTAAATTACCCGTACAGTGCCGCTCACTTGAATAGCACCCCCTTTAAATATTTTTTAAGCTCGATTCTTTCCAAAATAATAATTATAACGAACTGGTTGTGCTTTTATAAATCATATTTCACGTATTTGTTATAATCCTATAACATATTGAATTAAGTACTAAAACATTGAACACAAAAAAAGTCAGAAATGCAAGTATTATTGTTTGCTTACATCTAACTTAAAAACAAGTGTTTTAAATAAAATTTAATCGTGGGCGCTTCCGCGCCCTGTTTAATTCCATTAATGAGTTCACTTTTGCTTGCACATTGCTTGACTGATTCGTACACCTTGCGTACTAACCATCCCCAGACGTTTTCAATAATGTTTAAATCTGGAGAGTAAGGTGGCCAGTTCACAACTTCAATACGACGACTCTTGCTGTGTGGATTGGCGCGTTGTCATGCTGGTATTTCCATTCCAAGTCTCCAAAAACATTTTTAACTTCAGTAAAAGCTTTTTCTAGCAGTCGTTTTCATTTTTGCAGAGAGAAACTGGAGCACTATTGTGCCATAATAAGAGATCGCACCCCATACCATAACTCCACCTTCCCATAACTTCACCTTCGATTGTGTAGGTGTTCCTTTTTTCGAAGATCGTGGAAGTAGTGAATATATCCATCAGGACCCTCTAAATTAAATTTTTTTTCGTAGGAAAATATAATTCTACTCCACTCTCTACTCCACGTCATAGTCGTACGACAAAAATTAAGGCGACGTTCCTTACAGAGATTGTCTAGCGGTGGTTTCTTTTTAAGTCTCAAGAGTTGCAAGTGTGCTGCTTTGAAAATAACTCTTTTTACCGTTGATACACTTGCACTTACGCCAGCTTTTTCCTTGATTTTGGCAGCAAAGACGTGTGAATTTGAGGCATATCTCAGAAAAGCCCTCTTGTCAGCGGCTGTAATAGCACTTGCTGTTCAACCTTTCATATTATTTCCATAGCCTTCGAAAATGTCGATATAATTTTGCGACTTCTATTAGTTTTCTGGCTATTTGAAGAATAGAAAGTCCACACTTCTTGTAGGTTTTAATTTTGGATCTTCCCTCGACACTCAAGGATTTAGCTCGGCCCATTTTACTTAAAATCGATTGTTTTATATTTAATTGTACACAATTACTGTAATCCGATCTGATTTATGATGATCTGCAAAAGACTTTCACACTTAAACTGATTACCACGTGAGGGGCGCTATTCAAATGGACCAAAAAAGAAGAACACATTTTTCACTCATTAAAAAGAAAAGAGCGAATTAAAATAACGGGACACTTCTACATTGACATTTTTTGTAGGTGGTGCGTGGAAGTAGGAGAAACAAATAAGTACAAACTGAACCGTTATGTGAAATAGTAGTCACTGTTGTTAAATGATTAGGGGGTGCTATTCAAGTCAGCGGCAGTGCATATCTCAGAGATATTTTCTTTTCTAAGTTGGTAGCATTGTGGCAGATATTGTGTTGAATTGCACAGCATAAATGTCATTAGTATTTGAGCTACGATTAGTCTTGTCTGAGGCAAAACGTGATTTCAACGAGTTTTACAATACAATTTAGTGCGAAAACATTTAGAATATGGCATAATATCATCATTAAATGTATTTTCTTGGAAAGAAATGTTTACAAGTGGCACGAACAGTTCAAAGAAGGTCACGAACGAATTGAAAACGAAGAGTGTCCTGGATGATCATTAATCTTTTCTTCGGTAATCTTTTCTTTCTTGGTAAATGTCGGGTCAACTAATCAACAAGGAACTTTACTTTAGTTAGTTAGTTATGTTCGCAAAACAAAACCGGATTTACGGGCAAACAAATAAATCTTGATTTTTCCACAATAATGCGTCATCTCACACTGCACTGACTCTCCATGAGTTTCTCGAAAAAGAAATATACTAATATCGCTCTACAAACACCGTATTTGCCTGATTTAGCAGGCTTTTGGCTGTTTCCTAAGCTCAAAAGCAAGCTTTGAGGGCACCGTTTCAATCGATTTGGGAGAAAGTGAAACACAGCGCACTCTGAAGGGGTTGGACAAATCGTTCGCATAAGTATTGTGTCAGGGAGAAATATTGTGAAGGCGAAAAAAAGATTTGCGCAAGAAATGATAATAAAAACTGGTCTTACTTTTCGGACACGGTAGCTCGTATTATCCCGAGCAAACATTTTGTATATCAATACAAAATATATTTTTGTTTCGGTGTCACTAAAACGTACATTTAAATGTATCAGAAGATTTCCAACAATATGGCAATATTTCTTAGAAAACGTGAATATTTCATATAAATATAATATTGGTTTTCTTTGCTGAAATTAGGTATTCAAATCGAAGCTTATTTAATTCTTTGGAATACAAAGATAACACATAGAATTGTAGGGACTGACATTTATATGTATATTGTTATGGTAATCTTGACTTTAGATGCTAATTATTCGATTTTTGAACACTGACATTTATATTGTTATGGAAATCTTGATTTGAGATGCTAATTATTCGATTTTTCTCTGTGGTGGCATCTCAAATTTCAGGAAGGTTATATCAGAGCATAGAAGAATTTGCTCACATTTTTATGGATTATCTAAATTTAAAAAGTTTTTTCGATAATTTAATGAATTATGAATATACATACATACTGTGGAGGTGCGTAACAATTAATATTTTATCTTACATTTTTGTACTTTGGAAATAAGTTTTCGAATTAATCTAGTTTGCATTGGTATTTTCATTTTGATTCATTTTGATTTCATATAATCTGGCAATATAAGATAATCGGTATGCAATAAAGGCTGCTCACAATTTAATTGTAAACAAAATTTTACAGTAAAGTCTAAAAATGTTGTAGAATGTGCCTATTGTAAAAATCAGGACATAATTTAAAACTTTTTAAATGGCTTGGTAGTAAATTGTAATGAGTGTGGTTATTTTAGAAATAAGATGCTTATTACGAGTGGAATGTGAAAAATTAAAGGAATTAAAGGGTAATTTTTTAATCGTAGATTTTTTAAAAATCGAATAAAACACTCAAATTTGCATCATATATTAACATTTTTTATTGGAATCGATAAATTGGTCTTTGCCATTAAATTTTTGAAGATAATTTCATGTAAATGTTGTCCGCGGCTTCGTCTCAAAATGCCCATTCATTAAATTCGATTCTTCGTCACTTTTTCGAGCATTTCGGCCTGTATTCCACGAATATCGCGTGTTAGGTTGTCCTGTAAGGCTTCAATAGTGTTCAGCTTGTCCACATAGAATAACGACTTGACATAACCCCACAAGAAACAATCAAGAGGCGTTAAGTCGCAAGATCTTGGGGGCCAACTCACAGAGCCAAATCGAGAGATATTCATCCCTCAACATATCCATTGTTTCACGAGCAGTGTGGCATGATGCATCGTTCTGATGGAACCACATGTCAACCAAGTTCAACTCAGCCAATTGGGGCAAAAAAAAACGCGTATCATGACCTGATATCATTCGCCGTTGACGGTAACGTTTCTTCCACGGACGTCTTTGAAGAAAAATGGACCGATGATGCCACCAGTCCATAAACCACACCAGATAGTCGTTTTTGTCGGGATGCATCAGTAATTCATGTACGTATGGCATGTGGCTGTTCGTCACTCCAGATGCGACAGTTTCGCCTGTTTACGTATCCATTCAGCAAGAATAAGCCTCATCGCTGAACACAATTTTTCGATAAAAAGGGGTTTTTTTATTGAGCTTTTGTAAGGCCCATTCACCAAAAATTAGACGTTGTGGTAGTTTATTCGGCTTCAATTCTTGCGTGAGTTGAATTTTACAGGTTTCCAAACCCAAATCGACGTGTAAAATGTTCCTTGTGGTTGAGTAACACATGCCCAATCGCTGAGAACGGCGACGAATTGACATTTCACGATCGTCATTAACACTGGTCGCTACGGCTGCAACATTTTCTTCGGTACGCACTCTACGCATGCGAGTCGATGGTTTTATGTCCAACAAAGTAAATTTGGTGTGAAATTTAGAAATAACAGCACGAATTGTTGATTTAGCAGGTCGGTTATGACGACCATAAAATGGTCGTATCAAACGATGCACATTTGTCACAGAGCACGAATTTTGATAATAAATTTCAACGATTTGCAATCGTTGCTTGTTTGTTAGTTTTTCCATGATGAAATGGCAGAGTATATTGTACATTTTTCACTTTGACTGATGACGTTTGGACGCCATTACCAACCAGTGCTGCCAACCTGAAAAACTTAAATCTTAAAAACTCATCCTGTAAGAAGAAGTTGAGGATTACACAGTCAAACAACTTTATAAAATAACAACAAAGACCTAAAATCTATATAATTTTTAAAACTACAACCCAAGAAACGCTTAACATGCGGTGTTATATGAAAACGACGCCTCAGTGAATACAGATATCTCATAACTCTATTAAACGCCATCTGAATTTTCCTCATATTTTGTTTATTAGTACCACTACATTTCTAAACAATATAGAATACTAGGCATGATATAAGCATGAACCAATTTCTCCTTAATCGATCTGGGCAACACTAAATCAGTATTATAAAAACTTCGCAGTGAATAATTTAAACGCCGGACCACATTATCCACATATGTCAAAATCTAGTGCAAATAAATTGTTTTCACCTAGAAGAGACTTCAAAAGAAAATGGGTTTAAAATCACATAAAATTATTAACAGATTCTGCGCGAAAAAACACAAATAGCTTGTATGTTGCTTTCGATGATTGCCTCCTCCGCCTTACATATACATGTATATATATATATATATATATATATTGATTATACTTATGTATACTCGTCGCCAAATAGCGCATGTTAATAAATCGTATCGAAATGATAAAATAACAATTAATGTTTGTATGGAAGTATGATTTTAACATATTTTATACTTTTGTTGTGGCAAATTAGAAATGAAGAAATCGGGAAGGAATTTTTGGAACACAGAGTCAAATGTAGCCCACACTTACTCTTAACAAAAATACCAGTTCGAAAAAAAAACATCCGCACCAGTCATCTTTTAGTTTCGATTTCAATTGTCCGTAGGGAGTGGCTGATACATGGTGCGGCTGCGCAAAATCCGCAACAATAACAAGCGGACACACATAGTTCGGGGGAAAAATGTTTTCTGGCCATAATTTGTAAATAAGCAATTTTATTTTATCGTGGTTTATGGTCATACGTTTAAGATCACTGACCAAACAAGTTTAAATGCATTTTATTGCAAAAAACGCTGAAAATATTAAGCAAAATACTTATTACTATGTCTATAATAAAATCTGAGCTCATTCACTACACAGCGGTCACGATGATCATGATGATAATGATGATGCTGACGCTGATGATACCCGGTTACCCTGACCTTAACACACTTTTCGGCTAGTGTACGTCTTTTTGTTTGTTTTTATTATCGTTTTCGTTTTCCATTGAGGTGCTCCAGTAAACCAAGCAATTAGAGACATTCAATTGTCCCTGATGGGTTATTGAATCGGGCATCGAAAGTGAAATTGATGTGATGCTATTGCTGTCGTCCGAGTTGCGATATGAAATCATAACAGCCATTGAAGCGTAATATGCAGATTAGCAGATTTGTCTCAAACTATTATTGTGTTGGTGTCATTCCTTTTTAATGCAAATTTACTTCAAATTAGAAATGTGTAAAACTGCCAAAGAGAGCAGTTTGCTGGAATCCACATGACAAATGTGGACAACATTTGTGCTTTGATGAAACAACATAAATTGAAACTGCAATTGGTTTTACATAAAAACAGTAAACTATTGGGGGGGGGAAAATAAAAATAAACCAGTTCGGAAATTTTCGTATCTTAATAGCAAGATCCTGTTATAGTCTTAGAAAATATTTCCCATAATGAAAGAGATTTGTCAATGCTAATACTAATTACCCAGCGATATTTATATAGAACATGCACTCTAAAATATTCTTAATTATAGAAAATTATTTCCAAGACACCAAGGTGCCTTTCTGTATGGATATTATCTTCCTAGGCATATCTTGGAGAAATTTTTTCGTTTAAAAATATGTCTTGCAAAAATTTTTTATATATGTATTAAATATATGTATTGCAAAGCAATTTTCGTGCAGAAATGTGTCTGGGTAAACCGTTTTGTGTACAGACAAGTGTCTTGAAAAAAAAACGTTTCTTTATGAAATGCGGCTTGGAACACAGTTATCATGTATAAAAGTATTTTGGAGAAACATATATAGGTAGAAAGAAGCACCTTGAAAGAAACGTCTCTCATAAAAATTAGTATTCTAAGAAATTTTTCTATATGGAAAATGGTTTTCCATCCAATTTCCTCCATGAAAAATTTGTTTCTAAGAGATTTCTCCCATTGTCTTGCTTATGGGCTGATCTCACCACCATGTATTCGTTGATCTGAATAGAAAACAGTGTTCTTCTAAAAGTGCTTAGCCTCTTAAAACTGGGCAGCTTCGTCCGTTCATACATGTCGTTGCAATTAAACGGCCCTTATTTACCATTTTTGGAAAATATATTAATTTCCTTGAGAGTTTGAGCAACAACTCTCTACTTTTTTAATTTAATTTAGCTTTTTAATATTTGTTTACACTTTTTTAAACTATTGTTTAAGTAGAAACTTTTGATATCTTTACCTTGTGTTATAATCTCATCACTCTTTGTTACAACTTTTCCCTGGTTAGCTCAAAAGTTATAATGGTGCTCCCTAATGTACACACGATATTTGCATGGGGAATCTTATATACAGGAACGCACTGTTAGAAATGTATTAGAGATGTTAAAGAAAATGCCGATTACTTTTATGTTAATTAAAATAAATTATTGCATTTTGTTGTTGTGTGCCTGGAAATAAAAAAAATCAGTTATAACCCTTTTTATGTCCATAATCGCTTCAAGGTTAATTTTCCATGTACCAATTTTTTTATTCAAAATGTTATAGATATTTCGAAATGTCTTAGAAGATACTTGCACACTTATAGAAAAGTGCTTTAGATTAATATCTTTCTTACACAGAAGAGTATGTTGGAGAAAACTTGTTTTACGGGAATGAGTCAAATGGTTGAAAAAGCCTCAGAAAACAATTTCGTTAACAAAAAAAACTTGCACCTTTCGAAATCTAAAGTTTTTTTTTTAACTCTTTTTCATATATCCAAGCCACATTTGTACATGGAGAATATTTTCCGATGAAGTTCCTATGTGAACATTTTCTTCCAAAATATAAGAGAAGTGATCTCTACATTGAAACTGTCTTCCAACCTTAACGTCTGTATGATAATATTCTTGTAAGAGCGGCACCTTCCTTGACAAAGTTTATTCCAAAAAGCCTTCTGTATCATCAAAGAATTGTCTTGGAAGACACCTTCATGTGCAAAAGTGTATTGGAAGGTTAACATGTTGGAGAAAAATATTATGAAAAACACTTTTCTAAAAATGCAGGTTGGATGAAGCTTTTTTGAAGAAAATTTTTAAACTTTCTGTCATGGAAGACACTTTTCATACAGAAAATTATCTACGAAAACAGATTTCATTCAGATTAATGTCTTGGAAAAATTCTGCATTTGAAACTTGAGTACGTCGCTATAGAAAACTTTCTGTTTCTACATGAACAAGGTCCTACAAGACATTCAGAGACACTCATTCATATGTAAATTGTATTCTTCTTGTGAAAAGAAGAAGATATTTTTTCTAAGAATTTAGTTTTCTTTAAATAATTTGCTAATTAATTTTTGTACGGCAAAAACGAAAATTCACAAGACCACTTAAAGCTATTCACAAATAAACTCCGTTTTCAAGTTATCAGTGTTGCAACTGGAATAATCTGCCTTTCGTCAAATTGGTTGAAAGTCATAATTTTTATGTTTCTATATTATTTCCAATTGAATTCTAATAAAAATTGCACCTTTTTCTGCTAGAGTGTGTGAGAAGAGATTAAAATGTGACAATATTAGTTACATTATTGTTAAATAATTCGTATAATTCGAAATTAAAATGCTGTTGATCAATAAATACATTTGTAAGAGTTTTCGTATTGCTATTTGTAAAACGCTTAGGGCTTGACCACAATTATATCGTCCTCATAAGCCGAGCAGGAACCAACACCCTCTCTTAGCGCTCGAAATACGCACAAACGGAATATAAAAAGCCTTTGTTTTGTTTACATTTCCTAAATTTAACAATTTTGTAACATCTTTTTGCTGTATTCAGAATCAAACTTAAATTACTTAAAGGGATGACACACTAACAGATTAGTTTGACAGATTTAACCTTATCTACGAAAGTTGGCAAAAGTTTAGTATGAAATTATTATTATTTTTCCAGTCCTTTCAATTCAAATGGCAATTTAGTTTTGTAACAATCAAACAAATTCAAACAATTTAAATTTCAACAATTTCTACATATTCCAATACAAATGTTAAGCAAATTGCCAACAGATAAGGTTAAATCCGTCTGTTCGTTGTTAGTGTGTCATCCTCATAACTTTCCACATTGTACAGGGGCGTACATTTGAGCAAACGCAAGCGAATACATAAAAACAAAATTATACATCGCAAGATGACAATCTTGGATCAGCTAGTCACGTCTTCACAGAATAGTATTGGCACATAAAATTTGAATTTCATTCCTAATAAAGAGTTTTTTTGTACAGATATTTGCTGTTCGCAAATACGGAACATACAAAATGGAAGCACTTTTGAAATTTGCGGAAGATGCTTTCGAGAGCCTCAGCTTACGAACATGCTGTTACTGAAGCTGCTCTACCAATTCCTCGTAGCTCGGTATCCATGGTTTTGTATTTGTATTAATTTTTTAACTTTGCTTTGTTTTTGTTTACAATATCTATTCATCAAAGGCGATGGAATGTACAGATCAATTATTTTTCTCTGGAGTGAAATTCGCTTGCTTCCAACGTTCACTCAAGAGTATAATTTTGTCCCCTTCCGCTCTCTTATCTAACGTGGAACTTTAATAGTTTAGCGTTTTTTAGCATCATATGTAATGGCATTCATATATTATTGAACAACTTAGTGCAATCTGCAAAAATAGTAACCAAAATATATAAAGTTATGGAGTTATTCTGTAAAGAGATTAACGACGACAGCGGCATCATCTTACTCTCTCGGCCCTCCAATCATCTAAACTTTGTTTCCAGGGAAAAATACTTGGTCTGTACATTTCCATCGTCTTTGTATTCATCAGGGCCGCTAAATGTTGCTATTGTGAACGATCACAGAGTATTATTAGATACAGAGACCATATCCCTCTCTTAATCGAATGAATGATCAGAATGGGTCTCATTTATCCTCTTTGTCCAAATTTTGAAGTTTCTGACCACTATTTTTTAATGATTATAGCAAATTAATTAATGCATATGTGCAGCTAATGTCAAAAACCATAAACAATCAAAATTTCACATTGTGAAAGAGAAAGAGAGGGTAACAACGTACTTAGTAGTTTTTACCAAAAACTTTACGCTGGTCAAAAATGAAGATACCAATTTAAAAACAATTGTGAGTCTCTTGTTCTTTTTCTTGCACAATGTCAATTTTAAAATGTGACATGAATGAAGTTTTTATCACTACATTATTTCCGCAACATTTTGGAAGCTTTATGTGGATTTCATACAAACAAAACGTTCCGCACCAGGCAAAGGTTCGTATTAGGAAGCACGGCAAACTTTTTATTCAACTGTCGCAAAACAGACACTTTTATTTGATTCGCCACTGTCAAATTTGTACTAGTTTTACCTCGAAAACAAAAATATTTCAATTTTATATATATTTCTTCCCACACAGTATCCTGAATTACCAAATAGATTTACAAACTAAATGGATTATAACATGCTCAATGCTACTAGTGTTAATTACTTTGGACCCATTACATCTTAACGGAAATTCTTAACCTATAACCAATGAATCACCATCGTTACCCAACTGTCCTTTTTTAACATCTTTGGAATTTGGATGCCAGAGACCAAAATATGCATATCCTTGGTGAAAATTTACTGTTTGATGTACAAAGGCACCCAGAAGGCACACGAATAACACTATTTATAACACACATTTGGCTAATAAAAATGAAATGGACATAGTTTTAAAGTTTTGGACTTAATTTCTTTATTTATTAAGTACATTTAATTCAACATTTAAAAAAAATACAAAATACGCTATTTTGGTTTGTTAATCTTCCAATGTTTTGATTCCTTATTTTTATGTTTAATGTCAAAATTTTCTTGGGGTTATTATGAATGTTTAAATAGATGTAAGGGTGTTGCCGTGTAATTTAATTTTGTCTATTGTCAGCTGAAATATATTAGCGTTACCACTTTAATGTTCATCAAACTTAATTATTAACTGGCAATGCTGAAACGCGAAATTGTATTTTTTCCTTCAGCGGATTTTTCTGTCATCGTCTCTTTTATTGGTGTTTTTCCTCTCTTTCAATTTGGTTTGTTGAGATTGGTTTGTTATCTTACTGTGCGTGGAAAAAAGGTGGCAACATTGTCGAGTACAGACGTAGATTTTCGCGCAAATTATAATTTGTCCAAATTTTATTAAATTTTTAACCCTACGGGCATCTTTATTGCAATATATTGCAATTCAGGTGCCTGCATTACTTATCCTGGCGACATGGAATATGATGTGACTGAAGTGGAGGTGGTCACGACTCCTAACAACCAAACGCCGGCTACTGCATCGGGCAGTACATTCGACACACAACCACAACAACCGACAACAGCAAGTTCTTCAAATGACACAAAAGCACGAAAGAGACAAAGAATGGAAAAAACTCCCTCGCCTTTAAATATAGACGTCGCGGACTTGTCCGAAGGATTGCTAAGGCATTCTCCTCAGGACCAAAACAGATTTGGGATATTAGGGGTTTTGGCGGACATTGATATCGAAAATGGCCCCCCTCCATCGCAAAAATCCAAGGGTACCATGAACGAAGAAAAATTACCCACACCAAAGACAAAATGGTGCCCGCCAATAATTGTTTTTAATGTCAACATTAGTGCCTTGGTGGACACGTTAAGAGCTACCATCCCAGTTTTTTCATTTAGGGTAAAAAATGTCAACAAAATCAAAAGCAAATTATATTTTTCTGACCCTGGTGTTCATGCGTCTATGATGACAATTTTAAGAGCGAAGAACGTTCGTTCTTATTCATTCACGCCAAAAGATCAAAAGCAATCATCCCTTGTGCTCCGTGGCGTTTATCATAAAACGGACTGTGACAAAGTTAAAAATGAGCTCGATATTTGCGTTCCTGACACTATCGCATCCGTGACAAAGTTCAAGACAAAAATGTCCATAAAAAATAATACTGACACAGGTCTTTTTCTGGTATCATTGCTTCCAGGGAAATCATTGGGGGACGTGTCGTGTGTCCGTGAACTGCAAAACGGGCCAATACAATGGGAAAAGCCAAAAAGGAAGGACAGCGACATTCAATGTCACAGATGTCAGCATTGGGGGCATATATCTCGCAACTGCAACTCAGCATATAAATGCGTAAAATGCGATGAAAATCATCCTCCTGGTGAATGTTCGCGAAAACGAGAGGATTCAACGGACCCTTACTGCGCTAATTGCGAAAAACCTGGTCATCCTGCAAATTGGAGAGGATGTCCGACCTACAAGAAATATGCTGCAGTAAGACACAAAAAGGTTGCAAAAGCGATAGAGGAAAGAGCTATTGCCTCTAGAAATGTAAGCAGAGCTGTTAACTTGTCTCAGCGCATTCCGGGAAAAACATTTGCAAGCCTATTCCGGGCTGATACTGAACCGCAAAATGCCAAACAAAAGCCACCAGTGATTGACGAATTTCTAAAGCTGGCGAATTATTTTCTGGAACCAGAAGAATTGTCGTTAGAACAAGAAATTAACGTTTTTTTAAATGAATTTAAAAAAATGACAAAGCCTGAAGCCAAAAGTGAGTTTTTGCGTCTTCTCAACAAAGTACGTTCGCAATATGGACCATAAATCTTTAAATCTTTTGACCTTCAACGTAAGATCACTTTGTAGCAAAAGTCGTCAAATAGATTTAGCGAATACTTTAAAAAATAACAACATCGACATAGCTTTCATTCAGGAATGCCACTTGAAATCTGTCAGATCTGTCAAAATTAGTGGCTATAACCTCATTTACGATCATTCGCCGATTGGAGTAGCCGTCCTGATCAGAAATTCTTTCAGCTACAGTAAACTTGCTTTAAAAGAAGTTGGTATAAACACTTCCCTCATACAAGTAACAACAATGCAAAACAACGCACAAAGGAAGTACATATTGGGGTCATTGTATATCCCATGCATTTACTCTCCTCAACATCTGGAGGCAGATTTAAACAAAATTATAAGAAGTTGTCATGGATTCGATGGGTTTATCTTTGGCGGCGACTTGAACGCAAAATGCACTTCATGGGGTGACGTCCTCGATAACTCCAATGGCAAAGGGCTTAAAAAATGGTTAGAAGATAACCATTTAGACGTTGTAAGAGTCTGTGATTCACTTCCATCATATCCAAACGGGCCCTCATATTTGGATCACTTCCTTCTTAGCTCAAATCTCGTCAACAATAGCAATCCGAATTTCTCAATTTCATCTTTGCCATCCTTCTCAGACCATTTCCCACTTAAACTGAAAATAAAAATAGATTTCTTTGACATTATTTTGAAGCCTCCCAGTATGTTCACCTCTTACAAAAACACCAACTGGAATGGTTTTCGTCGAGATTTGGGGGCAACTTGTGAGCAGATTATGCCCGTAGCTAACACCATTCTTACTAACGAGAGCATTGATTTATCTATCAAAGATTTTGTCAATAAACTCTCAGCGGTTCATGACACTCATTCGCAGCAAATTATGATTAAAGACGGCAAGCCTCCTCTATCAGAGAGGTCCAAAAAACTCTTCAGAATAAAATATCAGTGGCAAAAGGAGCTGAAGTCTATCTTCCACCGCACTGGGAACCGGCACAGCAGTGAGTATAGAATACTATCAAAACAAGTGGAACTTCTCAAAATAATCATCCAGGAGTCTATTGAAAAGGAAGAAGCTAAAAAGTTTAGTGATAAATTGCAGAATATCAAACCTGGCCCAACAGCATTCAAACAGATACACCAAATTACGGGAAAAAGTAAATCCCCATTTTGTCAGCATATTAAAAATAATGATAATATGCTAACAAATCCAACAGATATCGCCAATCAGTTTCAACAATTTTACTCTGCAGTTTTTCGCGAAACAATTCCAGAGCAGCCAGTTGTAGATTTGGACTCTGCAATTGCATTAAGCATTGATGCAATCCCAAGTCATATTTATTCATTTGACAATGAGTTTTCTGCAATCTCAAATCCAGACACATATCATTTCACAAATGCTGAAAAAATAAAAGAGATAATCCAAAAAAATAATACAAAAAAATCAAGTGGTCTAGATGGTATTTCAAATTTCATAATTAAAAAATTTCCTGAATCAACAATCCAGTTACTCACCTGCTTGTTCAACCATTGCATTAATAATTGCTATTTCCCCAAAGATTGGAAGTTGGCAAACATTATTCCTATTAAAAAGAAAAAGGATAGCGAAGCTCTTCCTGACTTTCGTCCCATATCGCTTTTATCAAATCTGGGAAAATTGTTCGAGCACGTCCTGAAAGAAAAGATTGAAAAAGAATTTGTCATTGACCCAATATCCAATCTTCAATTTGGATTCAAAAAATATCATTCCACGCAACATGCACTTCTAAAATTCCACAGCGACATTACCGTAAACCTGAGACAACAAGCCTGCACTGTCGCAATATCACTTGATATAGAAAAAGCTTTTGATTCGGTCTGCCACAGTGGAATTATTTATAAATTAATTGGCCTGGGTGTTGATCCTTTTTTGATTAAAATAGTTCAGAACTTCTTGTCCGACCGGAAGTTCAAAGTCCAAATCCAGAACACTTTTTCTACTCTGGGAAACATTAACAGTGGAGTGCCTCAGGGGAGCGTCTTAGCACCATTCTTATTTAACCTGTTCCTGAACGATTTTCCCCATGCAATGCAAAGATCAAAGGCAATATTATATGCTGACGACTGTCTTATTTATGCGCACAGCGCCTCACCAGTCCAAGCTCTTGATTACGCAGCGGCCCATCTTGAGGTAATTAAGAATTTTTATAAAAGCTGGGGCATAAAAATAAATGCGGCAAAATCTGAGGCAATTTGTATAAGAAACGCCTCCGGAAAAGGACCCAGATCAGTTGTACCAGAAAGCAAAAATCTACGCATTGCCATTGATGGAGTCGAGATACCCTTTAAAAGCAGTATAAAATACCTGGGAATTAATTTTAACAAACTGCATAAGTTCAACCCACACGCACGGGCCATGCTGCAAAGGACAAAACAAATCTCAGGGAGGTTTTCATGTCTATTTAACAACAGGCACTTACCTCAAAAAACAAAGCTGCTCCTGTATAAAGTGGCCATTAGACCAGTTTTATTATATGGCTTCCCAATCTGGTTCACTATTTCTCCAATAGTGACGAAAGAGTTGGAAACTTTCGAACGGAGAATTCTACGAAAATGCGTCGACAAACATTATCGAAGTCGAACCAGGAAGTACTCCAACGCGTACATTTATGAAACGTCCGGAGTCCAGCCCCTCTGCAGATATGCACTTCATCTCCATAAAACATTTGTTGAAAACCTCGTCACACATGAAAACGCCCTGATGGAAGAAATCTACGATTTGGAAAAGAATCTGCAATGGTCGGATTCAACTTACCTACCCGTCGTAGGCATAATAAACGAAAACATTGACAATGATCCTGACCATCTCCTACTGCCACTTTTCTATAAGAAGTCTGTACCGGGCTCCCATAGGGGCTAAAATAATATAATGGAATATCCCAATTGTACCTGAACAATTCGATTCATAAAATATATTTTAGACACATTAGCACATCTTTATATTATCTAATTACGTTTAAGAAATCTGTGATATTCATTTATAAATTAATCACTTCCGTCCACTATTATGACATAATCAATGTTAGTCATATGCTTTTAACAGATGTATTTCTTGTTATTTCGTTTTAAGTGTTATGTTTGTTTTTTTTTTTTGTTTTATTATTAACTTTTTTTTTGACAGACGTCCATGCTCTGTCTGCCAACGTTAAAGACCGCGAGCAAGTCTTTGTTCTCTTTTCAAACAATGTTATTAACATATAAACTACTTAAATTCGCATGTAGCATAATATCTAAATCATCGTGTAATAGAATAAGACAACAATAGTTCTATGTACTCCAAATGTTACCATTTCGTTAAGTATGTACATAAAAATGTTATCGAATAAGAGGAAGACTCAATAAAATTTACTTACTTACTTACTTACTGTGCGTCATATCTTGAGGTGTCAGCTCAGGAATCGTATTGAAAAAAACTCACTGCATTGCATCCAGAGCAAGTTGTGCGTCGCTTTTCGACTTTTTCTTAAAACATCAACATTGTTTACTGAAAATAGATCCAAGGATAGTGATTACTTCTACCAGCTATAAACTAGGATTTACGCGAACAGAAAAGGTGAAAAGAGGTAAGCGTAATTGAACCGAATGGAATCGCTGCTTGCATCAGTAACAGCAAACTGATGAAATAATTGGCGCAGTCCGAATCCCGAATCGATAAAAATCAGCAAGAAATATATGCTCGTGTGATTATCATTACAACAAGTTGCCATGTATAGTTCTTGCTAACTACTGCTTTGCTTTCCCTGTTAGGGTTTAGTAAATTCGAGCAGATTTTGTATTTTGAGGTTATGTTTGTTAAGGCTTGCGCTGTACGGAGACTTTCACCTTTATTTGTGCGTGGCACACATTTACCCATATCACTACCGTCTAAAACCTTTTTCAGACAATGGCCGATTCTGATGATGAGTACGATCGCAAACGGCGCGACAAGTTCCGTGGTGAGCGGAGCTCTGGTGACAGCTATCGTTCCGAACGTCGTGATGACAGACGCGGGGGCGGCGGAGCGGGTGGCGGTCGCGACGATTGGCCGGAACGGTAAGTTAATTTTGAAGACCATGAGATATGCCGTGTACGAATTTTTTTTATGCTCATAATTAGAGGTAATCCATTTAGAGGGGGAGCCGGTGGCCGTGGTCCCAGGCCGGATTATCGTGATTACAGAGGTGCCCGAGATCGTTATGGCTCGCCAGAAAGAGGAATGCCGCCTGCAAAGCGTATGAGGCCGGAATGGGGCGATGATATGCGCGGAAACCCTAGATATGGACGTAAGTAAAACGAATGTATACCGTGCGTTCTTTACACGATGAAGAGTGTGAGGAATTTAGTATAGTAGCGCGTAACAAATTATGCCGCTACCACACTTCATCCAAGAAATAATTGTGATATCGTTCTGAGATCTAAGAATTATCTAGATCCTTTGAAGTACATACCAGATCATTGCGAAAGTCTGAATTATGGAATGATAATTAAGGTTGGATATCGACTATTTGTTTTGTGGGCAATTATTTTACTGTTTATATGTATATTTCCAAACTAGATTAATCTAACTTCAGTCGACCTAATTTTAAACTTTGGGTTTTCCATTCGAAGGGAGCCATAATCTTTACCTATCAGTGAAACTTTTTACCGCGTACCTTTCCATACCCTCTTATTATCCGAAACTTACGATCATTTGGATCTATTATCGGAAGTATTGCCGTGCAGACGAATTTCCTGCTGTTGTCCTAAGAGCGCTCCCCCTTCTCGTACTTTTGTCACAAATATCACCCAAAACAATTTTAAGGTTGTGGTTGCGGCAGCAATCGTTATTTTCTATTATGTACTCAATTACCCTTTCTCTTGCTTGTTTGTTTGTCTTTTGTTCTCAAAGCGGAAGCGTAAGATTATCCTAGAATCAATAAATTTCATTAAGTTTCTTACCTTCAAATCCCATTTTTTTTTAATTCGCTTTTATTTAATCAACATACTTTCTTTTAAGGATGATATAATCAGTTCAGCGCTCTTTTAATATCTAAATACTTTTTTTGTAATAGCAATAGTCGATATCATTACAATACGCATTAGTTTCCGCAATTATTTTTTCAATAGTTTCGTTCTTTAGCGCGATATGAATAGATATCAGACCATATTTTTATGTGGAACTTTTTTGTATTACACCATGTAAATTTCTTTCCTTTGCCTCCACACAGCTTATGATCCCTATCTGCTACATGCTTGGAATGAGCACTATGCTGCACATAGTTTGCACAGTGCTTACGGAGCTGGTTTAGCCCATGGTGGGCATGCACGTGAATCAGCTGCTAACAGTGACATGCAAACACAACCAGCCATGATGACTTTAAAACAATTCTTAGATACCCAAGATGATGGTATCTCAGACACAGAAGTTCTACGTAAATACAATGAATACAAATTGGAGTTCAAACGGCAGCAATTGAACGAATTCTTTGTGGCCCATAAAGACGAGGAGTGGTAAGTGTACAAACCTCAGAAGTTGAGGTAAGAAGGAGCCGTATAATCCAGCCCGCACTTTTGTATTTTGGCATTAACAAACACTTAATAATTTTGCTTAACCGATATCTCTTCAATATCTGTGCAATTGTATGTTTACATAAGTTTTTCTCTACAGCTATTTTGAGAAAGGCGTCCTTAGGGGATCTACGACGACCTCCGCCTTAGTCTCTGTAGGATGGTCAGCACATAATGCTTCTATTGGGTTATGTGCTGCACATTGATTTCTTCCTTCACATTCGTTTTACTGAATGATGATGATAATACATGATGATCATTTCACTCGATTCGATGATATTCGATTTTTTTTTATTGTTTTGCACTTGGCGAGCAATGCCACAGTGTGTTTAATAAAGCTCTTGAAACCGCGTTTATATTAAAACCGTTTTTAAAATTGAACCTATTAACATAAACCTATGATTATTCATAGCTTAAAGGTAAGATTTCGTAAACACTAAAATTAAATACATAAGAAATAAATGAATCCAAAAAGGGCTAAATTTACGCAGAGTAGTATAGCTTGTGGAAAAGCTGAAAAGATTTAGGTCCCAAAAAGTCCTGCGTGAGATAATCCAAGTTTATGAGTCAAACACGAGAGAGCAAAAGTGGCAAATTCATCCCATCCCATCCACTTGTAGGGATTGTTAACGTAGGAACTTGAATTGTATTGCCGGCGTCTTATGCTGCTTCTCACATTCTTTCTAATTTTTCTTCAGGTTTAAAAACAAATACCATCCAGTGGACAGCGTGAAACGTAAAGAAGAGCAATACAACTTCCTTAAGGTAAGTCGAAATAATTTGTTACAATGCTAAACTTTAATATAGGCCGATTGAAGGCGTCGTTATTGTATTATAATAATTATTATAATAATTTCTTTTTAAAATATCATTTATATATTTGCTTCAAAATAATCAAGTAGTCTTCCTTATGGAACAACTTTTTGACAATTAAAATATTTATAGACCATTAAAGATAAAGAACATGTTGCATTTTGAAACTATCCTTCTTCTTGTAGAAACGCGTTGACGTATTCGAAGAATTGCTCAAAAATGGCATGATCTCTAAGGTCTCCGTTGACACCCTACAAACTGAACCACTTTTGAGGGTCTTGGACACAGTTGTTATTAAACTCGAGGGAGGCACTGATGATGATCTTAAGATACTGGACGAAAAACCTAAAGAACCGTCATATCCTGAGAGAATTTTCGATAAAAAGGCAGACAATGATGACGATGTCATTATTACATCTGTAGAAAAGAAACAAGATGATGCCAATGATGAGCCGAAATGCGTGTCACCGAATCCAAATCACCGCAAAAGTGGATCGGATAACGAAGAAAATTGGGACGATGATAACGCTGCAACTGATGCTAAAGAAGAAGCCAGCAAGGAGGAGAAAAAGAAAAAGTCTTTGAAACGCAAACGCACCAGCTCGGATTCCTCTTCCTCGTCATCGTCAGATTCAGACTCTTCAAGTTCCTCGTCGAGCAGTGAGGATGAAGTTGACGACAAAGATGTTAAGGACAAATATAATTTAGAAGCTGTAAAGGAAGATGAGAAAAAAGATGAGGATGAGGAAGAGGTGAAAAGCGACTCAAAGGAAGAAGCCGATGCAAAAGAAAAACCGGACGATGACGACGAGGATGAAGAGAATGAAGAGAAGAGGGAAGATGTTGAAGAAAAAGAGATATGTGTTGGAAATGGGAACGAGTATGAAGAGAAAATCGAAAAAAAATCAAATGGTGACATTGAGGATGATGAGGAGAATAAGGATTTGAACGGAGAGGATCCAGAAAACAAGAAAGTGGAAGCCGATGAAGGTCAGAAAGTTAGAGAAGAAAAGAAACCAGTATCAGCTAACGAAACTGAAAAAGATAAACCAGAAGAAACCGAGCCAGAGACTATTGATTTGGATAAGGTTAAAGATGGTCCTCAACCGAGAGCTCTGCATCGCACTTCTTCCATATTCCTCCGTAACTTAGCTCCCTCCATTACCAAAAGCGAAATTGAATCTGTGTGCCAGAAATTCGATGGTTTCCTCAGAGTTGCTATTGCCGACCCGTTAGTGGAGCGTCGTTGGTACCGCCGTGGTTGGGTCACTTTCAAGCGTGATGTTAACATTAAAGAAATCTGTTGGAATTTAAACAACACCCGGTTAAGGGACTGTGAAATGGGAGCCATAGTCAATAGGGACTTGAGCCGTCGTGTGAGACCCGTAAATGGCATGACGGCTCATAAAACGGTTGTGAGGGCAGACATTAAGTTGTGTGCTAAGATTGCAATGAATTTAGACGAAAAATTCAAACTTTGGGTAGGATTTTGTCGTTTTGCGTTCTGATAATTATGATACTAAGTTAACGTTTCTTTGCAGTCAGAGTATTCAGATAATAAAGGTGGTATTGCAGATACTGACAACGCTGTTGCTGATTCCAACACGGACGTGAACAACACTTCAAATTCCTCATCATATGGCTTTAAGACAAACAATCCGGTCTTACAAAATATTACTGATTTCCTTATTGAAGAAGCCTCCGCGGAGGAAGAGGAGCTCTTAGGTATTTCTGGCGAGAACAAAGAAATCGAGGGCGAAGTGATTGAAAGAGATCCTCAGTTGATTTCCGTTCTGGACAATCTCATACTCTATTTGAGAATCGTTCACTCAGTTGATTTTTATAACCATTGTGAGTATCCATATGAAGATGAGATGCCAAATCGCTGCGGCATTATTCATGCCAGAGGACCCCCGCCATCAAAAGTGTCGCAGAATGATATGCAGGAATACATAAAGAACTTTGAGAGTAAAATGCAGACATTCTTGACTAAGGTCACCACCATCGATGAGGAGGAATTGAAAAATCTCGGTGCCAAAGATGCTACGAATGAAGTCGAAAAATTTATCCAAGCCAATACCCAAGAATTAGCCAAAGACAAGTGGCTATGCCCCCTGTCGGGTAAGAAATTCAAGGGCCCCGAATTTATACGCAAACATATTTTCAACAAGCATGGGGAGAAAGTGGAGGAAGTACGCAAAGAGGTGGAATTCTTCAACAACTATTTGAAGGATCCTAAAAGGCCTCAGCTACCAGAGCATCCTGGTAACACAAAGCGCACGACATCGGAGTCCAGTGGAGGTTACAGAGCGCCTGTATATCCACCAGCTTACGCAACACCTTACGCGGCTTATGCTCCTCCTTTAATGATTCCAGGACGAGGCGCTCGTGGTTTCGGCGGACCTGGACGAAGGTACTTATAGACTCACACATCTTCTTTAGGCTTCAACGTTAGTTACATTTAAAGTTTTTTTTATTTCTTTATTATTGTTCTATGTATGTCCACTTGTATATATATGTGGGTATATATTTGTTGGCTGAAGTCTATTTTATTCCTTTAATTTAATTGTCTTTCGCTACAATTCTTCTTTTGTGTGCAAACTTCTTTTACAGAGACTTACCCATAGAACATCAACGTCGTATTATCGGTTATCACGACTTGGATGCTCCGGCGAATTTCGATATATTTGACTAAAACGAAAATGACCATGACCATGACCACTTTTACACCGATTGATGTTAAGGCAAAGATGAAAAAAAGAAGGAAAACAAAAAAAAAAAAAAAAAAAAAAAACGGCATAGACCTAATTTTCATTTTATTCTATTTATATTGGACGTAATCAAAACTGCAGTGTTTACAGTCGTCGTCATTATTGTTTTCTGTACAATTGATTCACAAACCTGAAAAATACACAGATATCTATCTGCAGATATGTACTTGATGATATGTAACAATAGCAACAATGTTTTGTTTTTAGTTTATTAATTGATTAATTAACAGTTAGCGTTAACATTAACAAAACATTACCGGGTGTTGGAATCATATGGTCCACATTCCGTGATCGGAAATGTTTTTGTTTGTTAATTAACCAGATGATTTATTGGGTAGTTGTTCGTTTTCGCATAGAAATTAAAATTAAAAGGTTACTTCTTTCACAGTAATATGGAAGTTAATACAAGGTAAATATTGGCCATGAATATCGTTTTTTATTTGTAAGTTTTTTTCCGCGTTTTGGGCTTATCGATAAGATAAGAAAATGTGTAGAAAACGTGTAGTCTGTATATAAGATTGACGAAAAGTTGCGACTTCTGAAATAAAGCCCATGAAAGTGAATTCTGTCAAATCCTTGAGTTGATCTGCAACGTGTAACGATTCTAATTGTTTAGTATACATTTTCGTATATATTAAAGGGACACTTTGCAATTGTTGCACCCTGTATTTTATGATAAGCAATAAAACAAATATATCAGTATGTCTTTCAAATGTTTTGCACTCTTAACCATCCGTTTAATAATACTACAACATAGCATAGATAGATGAATTATTGAAAATTGCCTTGTTTTTATACCACAAACGTCTTTTTGTTTACAGACCCGGTCACGAATTTCGCCAAATCATACAGTACAGAGACTTGGATGCCCCACAAGATCCCATTGATATGTTCAATTAAAGAGACCGAAATAAACGCTACAAAATAAATACTTGTATTTTACTTAAAAAGATAAAACCTCTGCCATTTATATGACAACCTGTAATGAATGATTTATTTAGATTGTACTCTATATGAATACATATATATATATATATATAGATATGTATGTATCTAATACTGATGTGTACATGTGAAATCAACACACAGAAAAACAAGCAAACAAACAATCAAACCCCCCAGAGAAGATGAAAGTCCTCTGTGTTTACATTGGAAGCAGCAACAACCACAAGAACAAAATAAAATACGAGCATAAAAGCCAATTTAAATGCTAATTATTTACCATCAAATGATCTATCTAATCTAATTGTAACGTAAATTATATTTGTCAGTAACGATATAATGTATTTTAATTTTATTTTTTAACTGTAGAGAGTGTGTTATATAACAAACAAATAAATAGAGAAGAAGTTCAAGTCCAAAAACATAAGATCTGCGTGTGTACAAATATACTGGATGCAACCAGGAGGAAGCGATTAAGTTGTGCGTGGTGTTGTTGGAGCGGGGGTGGTGTTGGTGTGGTGTGCTTTCGATCAGCCAGTACCGTGATCAACACTCATTTTCTATATAAAATCGTACGTTTTTCATTGCTCTCAATATATGCTCATTTAGCTTCATTCCAGCGACACCGTCCAGCTCTTTCTCCAGCACATCCTCTGCTTTCAATAACACGTCGCTAGCCTTTTCAAAGGTTTCTTTTGCCCGCTCTTTGTTACTGTCCAATAGACGTTTACCTTGCTCCACATAAACTGTGTGCATTTCATGGAATATAATGGCGACGTAGATGGAAAGACGTATGGTAGCTGGATCCAACTTCTGGCATGTGTCATATAGATCTTCACACATCTTCAGTTTCTTTTGCAGCTGGGCACTCGAGAGTTGTTCCGTCTTGTAGCCCATCTCGTTGCCGTACAATTGGACCAGACAGTGTTTTAAGCTAAACATGTGGTAGTGATTGGGATGCAAAAAATGACCCAGCTTTTCAATGAGAGACTCTACTTGTTTCACTGTTGGCCTGCGGGATAGCAAGCTTTTAACTTCTTCTGTCATTTGAGTTAGTAAATAGTGAACCTGGAATTGGATGAAAATGAGTTTCAAATACGTTAGAAGCAGCTTTAAGTGGGAGTTTTGGCCATTATTTGCTTTTGATCGTGACCACAATATTAGGTTACAGTATACAAAGGTTTTGAAAAAACCTTATGTGGCCAGAATTGGCTTAGGATATTCTGGGAACAAATTATCTCATTTCAAAAGCTCTTATGTCATTTTAGTTGTTGGTCTTTTAGAAAACGAATTACCCTTAAATGTTTCAAAACTAAAACAAAATTCCTTTCAGGTCATTATAAAAGAAGCGCTCTCAAATACTCTGAGTATTATTGTTTAACAATACACCAAAACAAGCTATTATGATCAGATACCGCGTTAAATTTCCGCCCCCTCTCACCTGTTCTCCGTTAATAACCATGGGACATTTATTGCAAATCCAATCTGTCTTCTTGTCCAAAGGATCTTTTGGCAGTTGCACTCCTCCATCACATTTCGTATTCACATCTCCAGCACACATTAGGGCACTAAAGTTTGTATTCAACTCGGTAGGATCACTGCAGCGTTCACATTTGCAGCGGAAATGCTTAGTGATCTGTAGATGCTCATGTCGCATTTGGGTGCCCCACAGCATGTTGGTGTACATAATCTTAATGTGCTCGCCTTTCTTGATGTCACGACCTGCTATCACGGAAATGCTGTAACCATTACATTCATTGAACTGGAAATAACTGTTGGGCAAACAGGAGTGTTCCATCATGCAGGCGGTGAAAAAGACGCCACTTAAATCCAGTCCCGTGGAGAGACTGATACACATGTAATTGGTCTCTATTATGCCGCAAATGCGACGAAGGATTGTGCTGTCGTATACATTAAGAAATTTCTCTTTGGTCTTCTCTTCTAACTTGCGAAGAGGTTCCAAAAAATTGTTGAGCAGATAACTGACAACACGTTTTTCGGCATCACTAACAAAGAGAGATATAGAGGAGAGACAAGATGCCATTGCATTACTGCATCCACTCATTATTTAATATGACATACTCATGCAATTCGGATCCCTTGCGCTCTTCTTCGTGACTTTGCATATCCATAAGCTTTGACCACTTTTTGGGATTTTGCTTCTGTAGCAGGAGACACTTGAGCACTAACAGTGCGTCTGATCGAAAATAGTCAGTCATAGATTTAACATCAGTGGCGGATTTAGGACCGGGACCCAATTTCAGTACGGAACATTCTAAACCATGCGAATTTAGATTATCTATGTCTTCGCAGTGGGGAGAGCAGCATGGCCATTGGCATCTGTTGAAGAAATGGAGAGTGGTGTACAATTTGAGATTATTTGACGCTTTCCGAATTATATAACTTACTTGGAACAGCGATAGCCGCCAATGCGACATGGTGTGAAGCAGCCCACACAGGGCATCACGGGCACCTCTTGTTCCCTTTCAGATACAAACCATTTGGGACCGACCACCAACGGAGTTTCCTCGAATATAACGTTGCCGGCTGGCACATCTCTTGTAACCAATAGATAGCGGCCCAAAATTGCGTCATTATCTATGCGAAATGGACGGCAATCGCCTTTGTGTTGCTTCCAATGTTGACGTTGATGTTCTTCGCCACAATACTTGACAAGTTTGCAGGCTGAACATGTCTGCGTAGCTGGTACCTGGCAAACGGCGCAGCTATCGACCGCTGTTTCATTACCGGAAGACATTGTTGTTAATTACGCCTAAGGATTAATTGTTTTGCCGCTTTCGCTGATGCGTTAATAAGACAATTAATTTGTTATATGACCAAATGAATATATTAACTTTAATATTATGTACAAATACGACTGACTGGCCGAGAACAATTCTTTTTGTATTCACTTAAGATATATTTTTAGACACCCAACAGATGATGTATACGCACACTTGTGATCTAAACCGTTTAATAAATTCAAATGATTTCTTTTGAAGATCACTCCTACAGAGAAGAAGAACATAACACACATCTCGCATTATGGTGCTCGTCCAAAGAGCAAACGGGACATGCGCTCTAGCTACGCGCTTATTTCCTTCTCTTAAAATATATATCCAAAATAGCTTTGAGGAAATCACTCTAGCCTAAATTAACAACATCTCGATGGTGCGGTGGTAATAATTTGGAGAGAATACAAAACTAAACTAAATTACTTCATTTACACTATGAATTGATTATAAAGGATATCCAACAACAACATCGATTTATTACAATTGTTGTAAAGATTATTAAGTTTACATATGAAATGGAGGACATATCCATATCGATTTCACTGTTGTTATCAGCTTAGACAATTTCATCTTTAACGCTAATCATTTTTATTTTGACTCTTTTTTTTCTTTATGAAAATACTTTCTTTTAATTCTACAAAACAGTTTTTATTTTTAGAATTTTGTATTTAGTATTTTTCATGTATAAATAATTGTATTAAACATTTTGTATATGCTTGGTTTTTATTATTTTCTTAATTCTATGCTATTTTGTTTTAGTAAGTAAGGATGTTCATCTAGAATTTGCTTTTGTTCACGCATGTTTTTCACCACCCCTTCCAAATTCCAGCCGTGGCGCAGCAAAGCTCCTTCTACCTGAAATTTCCCATGCCGTATACATCTTATAGCCGCACAGTGAGCAACTGTACGCAATTCTATGCCTATTTCATTGATAAGAGTGGCCAGGTACTCTTCGCTCTCATTAATGGCATGAATTTCCAGGGTGAATTTGGGTTTTTGAAAGTCAATCAGTTTGATGCCGTATATAACGGGCTGGGTATTATTTGCTGGCCTTATAAGACCTTTGCAGGCGATCTCATAGGCTGCCTGCGATTGCAAATCGACCCCGCATAGTTCAAACATTTTCCGCTGATGGGATGCTTGTAAGGAAGAAGCCAAAGCACTAAGGCGATCGGGTTGAACATGGCGGTAATTGGCTTTAATAGTAATCCGAGAATCTGGAAGATGGTTTTCAGTGGCAACGCCTAAACAACCGGTGACATGGTAAGCTCTTATGGGACGGTTACGTTGGATACGCATCGACTGTTTCAGACCTTTATTGATGCCGAATACTGAAAAAAGCAACGAGAAGAATGTGATTTACAATAGTTTTGTTTATTATATTTTTGTTATCTATTTATTTAATCAATCAATGTCCGTTTGTGGCCTACGTATTGATAGTATTACAATTTATGGGCTACATTAACAGAAACAATAAAATCCTGATAAGTCCCTAACACACATTTTTCCAAAATACTTAGTAATCGTAAAAAAAAAGAAAATAACTGAACATGATTTTGGCAGTTGTTAGTGAACAGTTTTGTATAGTTGTACAGAAAGTTGTTGTGAAACATTGGAGTAGTAACAAATCAGATTCTGCTTAGAATGTATCAGAGAGATTGCAAAATAATTTAAACTAGACGGCAAATTATTCCACATAAAAAATCCCTAGAATAAAGTTCTATAAGGACTTGGGTGTTTCTATTCGAATCGATAATTTGGTAGAAAAAAGCAAGATGCGGTACTTCGCTGAACCTAATAATGGAAGAGAATAAATACAAGCATCTCAGTTGCAAACAGCATTGAACTTCCATAATCTCAGACACAGCATTAGACATATGCATATCTCACGATCTTGTATGCAGTGCAATAGAAATACATCTGTGCTGAGGTGAATTTCTGTGCCGTACATGATACGAGGTAATACAATAAATAGCATGAGGGAAATTGTACTTTACTATTACTTATTATTACTCGGTAAAATAATTTACGATCTTAAGTAATGTTTTCAATGTGAGAAGAGAATTTTGAGCTACAGTCATTTCAAAACCAAGACAACAAAATGAAAGTAACTGTATTTTGCACAACAACATTACGATGAATCGTGATTTGTACACATCCAGGCTGGAATATTGAACACTTTGTTTTGGCAATATTAATGGTTATATTATTTTTTGAATGGATCACGTATTACTGAGAATGAACAATAGGTTATCATCCGCATAAATACTAAGATATGGATTCAAAACACGGAAGATAATGTCAATTTAATATATCATAAACTGGATGGCACCTAGTACCGAACCTTTCGGCACACCAAATGAAATGCTATTTAAACTACATATATTTTTTATTTTTTTTTTCGATATAAAATGTTTATTACTCACATAATACTCCACTAGTGTGCGGTCCGAGACTTGCCACTGCAGCACATCGTACATCTTCCATTTCATAGCGTGGCCCTGTACTCAGGACATGTCCAGCTAAATTCGTAGAATGGACTTTGCGCAATAAAGGATCTGCAGCACCACCCGGTTCCAGCAGTGGGATTTCGTGATGATCGGGTTCATAATTGGCTTGCAATGCGTTAAGATCTATAGCAAATGGATTGTCAAATGTGAAAATGTATTAGTATTATTATAAAGTATTTTCCGCAGAAAATATTGGAGATAATATAACTATTCCGACCTAATGCATGAAATGCGTGTCTTTGGGATCTAGAACAATTGCTTATTTTTATGAAATTTGTGGTTGAATTTGGGAAAAAGGATATTTGGAAGAAACGTGTTCCTCGATTAGTAGTGACGCAATGTAATAGAAAACAAATTGACATATGCCCCGGCCAGGAAAATTTTAGCCATATTCCGATATTTGTGTCGCAAATTAGTTGCTTGTTCAATTAAGTTTAGTGATATAACAAGTATCAGGTTAGCGAGTAACATCTGTTCCATCTGAATGTTAGAAAGCACTCATTTTCTATAAGATGGGAAAATTGGGAGTTTTATTTTGTTTCAATCACAATTTGGCGTACTGGTGGTTGTCAAATACATATTTACTAGCAATGAATAAATGAGTGTTCATTTATTTATTTACTCATACTACTGATGTATACCTTAGAATACAAAATAATTTTTTAACGGATCTTATTAATCAAAAATCTTGTTCAAGTTTAATTTAAAATAATATATTTTTATGCGATCAAAACATCTTTTAAGTTTTAAACATCCAATAATTTGCAATGAATTTTCATGACATAAAAATTCCAAAGGCAAATCACGGTTAGGAGAATGTAAATACATCAAATCCGGTAATTTTGTGTATTATTCCGTTAAACAATCGAACGAATAACAAAACTATTCGTACGGAGCATCTTTTAGAATGCTAGTAGCAATGACTCAAGTAATATTACTTAAAATATAAATTCTCGAGAAGTGGAAAATGTGAAATACATTTTCAAATGCATGTTACAAATTTCCGGCTCGATGGTCATTTCAAAGATAGTTCTACAATGGATTTAGCGATTTTCATGTGCTTTTGGAACGGTTGGGAAAGTACCTTTCATTTGAGCTATCATATTCGCTACTAAAAATGGTGTCCACAAAAACCCTAGCAGTTTCCGCAACATTGGCATGCTTTTCAGTAATTCAGTGGATCAAAACAGAATTGGATGCCATACCCTTCTCTTACGGTATGTAACTGCCAAATATGACAAGTAATTTGCCGAATTAAACGAAGTTGATCAACACAAGACGCCTGTTAATTTCTTTCTATTCTGGACTTGGGATTACGTTCGTAAGAAATATTTACTTATACCACAAAACTCCAAAAGCGTACAGTTTATGCCAGGTGCGAGACGGTTCGTTTACCACCTATTTGGTTCTCTGACATCAAGATGATAAGTATGGGCGAAAAAATGTTAAATTGAGGAGATTTTCTATAAATAACAGCAATACTTCATGGCCTAAGCTGAGAAGATTACTAATTTCTGTTTTGAAATAATCTGATGTAAATTTTTGTGCCAAAACATTTGTATTGCCGGTGTTCGGTCTAGTGCTCACCTACTTCTATTAATTACCTACCTCTGCTGATGTTATGTAAAATTGCCACTCTGACGTGTTTCACTAACATGCCCTGAGGTTTGAACACATTGATGATGCCATTTAAATGTCGGTAAACCACGGAAGCATCGTACACTTTTCTTAAGGACATTGAGCCAGTAACACTTCTCGTCCACACCAAAATATATAACGAGACTGTTTATTTTAGTGAAGGACAACGTATGTTCAGTGGAGGTAACAAAACAGCTGGTGACTGTGTTCAGTCTGCATGAGACGAAAAAAGCATTGAAAGAGAGATGTACACAGAACAAAACGTCATTCATCTGCACGTGTCAGTGATTCTCTGTTTATGTCGCGGCAATAGCCTGTTTTGTAGTGCGGAATTTTGGTAAATTCTGTTTAATTCTATAAAACTTCTGGGACAATGAAGTGGACCACAGCCAACGTAAAAAATCCAAATTACACGGATAATCATGAAATATATGTGGGCACCCAAATTGGCACCTTCAAAAGTAAGTTCATTTGCACGCCCATATGCTTGTTTTAAATATATCTCATGTTTTCGTTATATATCCTCTATAGAATTGACACCATTCTATGAAAACAATCCCTTCAAACAGACCAGTCTACACAGCTTGGAAGAATTGGATAAAACATCCGGCATTACCGCATTGGCCTTCGCGAATGCCAACAAATCAGAGATACTAATAGGTCGCGGAAAATCTACTGTCCAGGTACATTCGGTGCGCTCCGATCACATTCAATACACTATCGATTTTGAAGAGTCCCCAATAGTGGGTCTGGCCCGTTTCGATAATCGTGTTGTAGCCGGATTTGGCAATGGACACATTCGTTCGGTTGCCCTGAACGAGGAGGGAGATATTGATGGGGAGCAACCCAAATTGTTGTTGGATAATGTGGGTGATGACATGGCTCATCTGAGACAATGTCCCAGTGATCGCAACATTGTAGCTGTCGGTGGTAAGGGCAGACAAAATAATTTAAAAGTATTTGATATCGCCGCGGAGGGCAGACAAGTGTTTTCATCTAAAAATTTACCCAATGACTACTTGCAACTTGAGGTGCCGGTGTGGGATAGCGATATCGGTTTCTTTGACTCACCTAATACATTAGCAACCTGCTCCAGACATGGTTACGTTCGTGTCTATGATACCAGAAAGCAACGGAGGCCCGTTCAATGCTATGCTACTGAGGAACAGATGAGTTTTACCACACTGGCCGCCAATGGAAATTACATTTACGCAGGCACCACAATGGGGGCTATGAAGGTTAAATCAAGTTATGATTTACCGTGAAATGTATTTGCTAATTTTAATAGTTACAGGCTTTTGATATACGGCGGATGAAAACGTTTGTCCATACATACAAGGGTTTCACTGGTGGCATTAGTGATGTCTGCCTAGATGCCTCTGGGAAATATTTGACTTCTGCCTGTTTGGATCGTTATGTGCGTGTGCATCATGTCGATTCATGTGTTCTCATATATCAGTGCTATGTGAAATCTAAAGCGATGCGAGTACTTCTGCGCGAATCCATGGAAAATCCTAATAATGTCGGAGATAATAACGATAGCGAAGAAGACAGCAAGATCATCAAACGAAACAACACAAGAAAAAGCAACGGTCAGGAAGTATTATCTGCAGATGAGGAATACGAGGACATGTTCGATAATATGCAAACAATATGGTAAGTGATGATATATTATGTTCATAACTAAAAGAATGCTAGCCAAAAATCGATTGAAAATTGCAATTACAGCGAAGATAATGACGACGAAAATAAAACTGAGCAAATTGACTCAAACTCCGAGGAAGATGCAAGAGAAGCCCTTAAGCCAATAGAAACATCATTGAAGAGAAAACCTAATACAAAAACTGGTAAAAATAAAAAGAAAAAGGAATGATGGTTACCATAAGCCATTAAAACACAATATTGACTTTGTTTATTATTGAAAACAAAACACATTATTTTTGCATCAAAATACAACGCATTTTAAAGTTCACTCTCAGACGATAAGTACAGTAGTAAATAAATTCCACCACAGAAATCATGCTCAGGCCCAAGCATAAATTGAAAACGCCTCCCAAGTCAGCTAGGAAATAAAGCAAAATGATTAGCATACATTTATATATATTTGTAGCTATTGCAATTACTAACACAATAACCTAACCCAGGTCATTGTTGTGACTTTGTGTATCACCGGTACGACTTGTTTGGCTAAGAATACATGTACCAAAATTGAATCGGACGTATAATTCCATTGGGTGCTTAAACAGCAAATACAATTTTAATTCATTATTTTATCTAATTCTAAAATTTACTTATACACATTGCTTACTGTAAATGATTTACTGAAAGATTGTGCATTAAAAGATCAGTTTTATACGCCAAGGTGGAGTAGGTAACATCATTGCAATTGGGTAGACATTGTTCACAAGGAACGCTCTTAAATTGATCTAGGAATACAACAAAACAAAACGAGTAATCTAGACTCTGGTAAAATGTATCCATAATTGAAAGAAGTTTCATCTCTTGAATGACGTTAGGATACTATATTTGGATTGCCTTATTTTCTGATTAATTAGATAAATTAGGACATAAAAGTTTGGTAATGAAAAATTCTTCTAAATGGAATTAAATTTGTCTACATGAAATTGAATGTTCTGCTGTGTTTTTAAGTAAGTAGCTTTCGAAATAGCGTTTTAGAGGAAGATTCATAGATTTTTTTTTAATTTATGTTTTATTCTTGAGAACATTCTACAGTCTAGACAATTTAGCAACTTTTTATACATTTCGAATACATACTTTTAAAGATGATGGGATATTAGCTAGGAAACTTCTTGTCTTCTTACACAGAGATTCTATGGCCTTTCCCTTACGTCTGTATGCATCTTGGCTTGCTTTTTTTAAAGGACTTTAGAAGCTCTTATGCTCTTACATGAAAGTATACATCTTGCTTTTCCAAAAAAAGACGTGCAACCAACTGGGCATTCCAACTCCGATATAAAAAAGTCCGATCACCTCTTGTCTAGCTTTTTTTAAGGAGACTGACAGTTCTTCTTTTCAGAAAGCAAAATAACTTGCACCTAGGTACTTACATACATCTTAATTCTTCCTAGAAACCATACAGCCATGCTTCTTATTGCCTTCTGAATGATCTGATGCGCATCTTGTCTCGCTGCCTTTGGAAGGTAATGTTTTGCGGGTTACATTTTTAAAAAATTTATGTTGGAATGTTATGAAAAGCGTTATCTTGGCACCGCTTTTGTCTGTACAGAAACGCAATTCGCCAATACCGGCGTAAAATTCCACTCTTTTCTACACAAATTGTATTGTAATGATATTTGATTTTTTGACGCCCATTTGGAATGTGACATATTTAAGTCTAATATACTCACACTACATATAAATTATTTCATAAACTGAAGTTATTGTCATGACCTATTAATACTATATGTTCAATATTTAGGATTTAGTTTTAGAGGAAAACGTCCGCATTCACAATTGTTTTGACCAACAAAATACGGTCAGCTTTCCTATATGCTTGGCATATAATACTGGTTTGGGTTAAAAACGTAACTTGTTGTGATAAAATATTGAAAGATTAGAGTGAAATAGCGCATTTTTTGAATTTACTTTCGTAATAACTTGTGAACTAAAAGGGCTCCAAATGTTACTTTTCTCAAATATTATTTATTTGAAAGCTAGTCGTATTTCTCATTGTTAACGTCGGAGCAAACATCTGTAGACATACCAAAAGTTCAAAAATAAATGTGTCCGCTACTTTAACAGCAAATTTTCTAAATACACGATGTGCTGGATTCCGATTTCGGATTCTGAAATGCACAGCTATGCTTTCCATATGATTTGCAGCCAAAGAGCACTTGCTGTTTCACATTCAACACGCATTTTTCCACTTGTGCGGGTTTCCCCAAGTAGATTCTAAATTATTTTGTTGCATATTCCATGCCATTCTGTTAGATTTATTACTTACCGACATTTTTTGTATAACATTTGGTATCATTGAGACCACATTCATGACGTTCAGCACTGAAATTAGGAATATAATATGGAATGCACCGACATTTCTCCCATATTAGTTTGGCTTTACACTCTAGGACACAGGATGCCTGTCGATAACTTGCTATGGTCACATCATTGGATGTTAAACAATCTCGTTTTATTGAAGACAACTCTAAAACTTCGACTGAAGAACTTTGAACCGTGGGTAAAATTTCAATGAAGCTTTCCGAGTTCGATGTTATGGTTACCGAAGACGCCGCTTCGGTAATGTAATCCATAGGGTGATGTACGAGCACCAGTAAACCGGTCGAAATATCGTGCTCCGATCCTTCCACACCCACAAAATTCAATCCACCGCCGATGCCAAATGTATTGGAGGCGAATGGTGCTAATGATAGATTATGCGGGTGGTAATTGAAGGAACAACAGGGACCCAAGTGGGAAGTAGTAGGTTGAAATGATAGGTATGGGTGATCTTGCATACAGGGAAATTCATTATTGCCCCAGAGGCAACGTTTAACAAAGTCGTCACAACTTGCACTGACAGCAACAGCTGCTTTGTGTATGGAGATGTTGTTCAGACGCAAAACTGCCTCCGTCACGCTGAACGAGTGGTTGGTAACCGCAGACCAAGTCTGGTCAGTAAATGAGTTGATGAAATCGAACCCGGCAACAACTTGTTCGAAATCATATTGAGGCGGTATGTTACTGAAATTAAACGTGTTACGTTACTCTGTGTGTAGATGTGTTCGAATTTTTGAAACTAATTACAGCGTTTGTGCGAAGCTGTGCGCTCTTTCTTTGTTCACCACTTTGGGACTGCACACCGTGACCCCAGGAAAAGGTACGTCATCAATTTGCAAATCATTGGAAATGGTGTTTAAGATAGGGTACGAATAAAACTTCAGCCACAATTGTAACGAAAGGTAAACGCCAAGTACAAAGAGACTAATTAGTACCGAAGACCACAAGAACCTGCAATGGATTTGTGTGGAAAGTAGTCGTGATTTTGTCATTAGCATAAGAACTAGAATTAAATAGAAAGTTATAAATATATCTCCAATTTATTTAGAAAAACGGAAAATGTAAAATCACATGTTATGTCAAAATGTACTAAATTTCAGAGACTACATGTGAGCGGGAAATGCCTGATCTGCATGACCTTTTCTGTTTCACTTAACATAACGTATGGCAAATAATTCTACGTTCCAGTCGTAAAAGTTAAAAAATATCTGCGGATCACCAACAATGTACAATGTTTTTAAACAGTACAATGTTTTTATGGGAAGTCACTGAAGATATTTCTTACCTCGTAATGCCCTGAGTCCTGTTGGGTCTCAGTAACCATATGCCACTAACTTTTGTACGCGCCGAATATTCCCGCCAGGTGTCACAAATAGCCAAGTAAAGACGTTTCCACCATATAAGAAAACGACATTTGATCTGCTGCAATTTCATTATAATTCGTAATTTATTCCGAAAAGATTTATTTCCAACAGCGTTTTTCTACACAAATGATATATCTTCATGAAATAGCCTGCTATTTATAACAGGTATTGAAGCTCCTTAATTGATTTATTGTTATTCTCCAAGTACCTTCTTTAACACTGTTTCATGCTCTTAAATTGTGTTGTGTTTGCGGCCTAATTAATGAGTAATTTGAATTAATTAAACATCTAATAGTTAGTCCATCATCAAAAATCATACTACACAAGATGCAATTAATGAAACCTTGGAATTTCTGTGAATGTCTTTGGTTGGTCGACAAACTAAAACGGAGTGAACTAAAATTAACTGCTCACAATTGAAGACATGTCATTAAGCTTTCGTTTTTCTCTGTATATGTAAATATGTGGGTTGGGTACAAATTATTGGATTAAAATGAGATCAAAATTTCTCTGTTTACTAATGAAACAGATTTGCTCCTTTTAAAATTATCGGGAAAAGACGGATCATAGCGGCGACATCACCTTTGGCTGTTAATTTGTACCACATCTCCTAATCACACTTATTGCGATAGTCCTGCAAATTATTGGAAATATAAAGCGCCGCTTTAAGGACATAAAGTCATTTTATATGGATAGGGATTAACAAACCCTTCTCATTTGATAATGATGAACAAAGTAATCTTGGTTGAAAAGGGGGTACAAAGTCAACATATTTGGAAAGTCACTTTAATTGGAAAGAACGCGCTAAGTCATCTCAGTTAGAAAGGATGAACAATGTAACCCTGTAACCTTGTGTGGGAGTATAAAGGCAACTTAAGTGGAATCGATCCATAAAGTAATCTTAATTGGACGCAGATGTGGAAAGTCACTACTCAACTACTCAGTATAATTCTATCGCAATCGAACGACCAATTTAGCAGTCTGTAATCAACACACAGGCATAGAAACAATCAATCAATCATCTGTTGGAAATAACATGGGGCGAATATGATATTCATCGCTTAAATGGTTCAAAAATCCTAAGAACAATTACTGATAGGCGCACTTTTTTATGTATAGATAAATTTGCATAGTGCCCAAATATTATAAGAACAACGCATTGCTAAGCTGTGGCATTTTTTTTCGTGGTATGACGCTATTCAATAGAATCTGCATTTAATGACCAATAAACAGGATTCACCTAGGTACATTGTTATTAATAGCAACATGACGCTGCAAGTTTACATCTAGGTCTCGCTTGCATTCTTTTATCCCAATGAATGCAATTCTCTGAACTTCATCAAGTATTCTCAAAAAATTGTTTTTGTCAGACTAATCTCTGAATATCGTACTAATCCTTAATAGGTTCCTTTATTCTTTTCTCTGCAATTTATGGTCTACGATGGCAATTCAATGACGTCATCCCTACTTTTCGCCAAGAGACATTTTCACATATTTCATTATGTAATCCATTTTCTCTTAAAAATGAAAAGTGAAATATCTTTGCTTTATCTGCGAAATTGTGAAAAAGAATTTCATGCAGTGAAACATCTATGTAAGATAGGTCCGACGACGAGTTTAAACGTGGCCATACATCCACTTGTGATGCACTTCGTCCGAGGAGTGGAAGAAATGACACACTGGTAATAATTTTACAAAAACAATTGGTCATGAAGACACTATTGCAATTATTATTATCCAATTCTTTTTAATATGATTCAACATAACTCAAATGAATTTCTCCATCGATATGTTACAGTAAGCGAACATATATCCATTATTAAATAACCGAAAGATCAGAATAAAGAACATTATCGAGTGAACCATCTCCGAAAAAGGCGAAAATATTATGTTTCACTGTTCTATGCGAAAAATATCGCCAAGACGCTTTTCTATTCGAAAAGTGTCATCCCAGACAATTTTCTGTACGAAAAGTGCCATCCCAGACAATTTTCTGTACGAAAAGTGTCATCCCAGACAATTTTCTATACGAAAAGTATCATCCCAGACACTTTTCTATACGAAAAGTGTCATCCCAGACACTTT
>JAHXMU010000037.1:4187439-4225223 GCA_019455685.1 Philornis downsi
CATCCCAGACACTTTTCTATACGAAAAGTGTCATCCCAGACACTTTTATATATGAAAAGTATCATCCCAGACACTTTTCTGTATGAAAAGTGTCATCCCATACACTTTTCTGTTTCTATACGAAAAGTGTCGTCCAGCACTCTTTTCTACACGAAAAGTGTCGTCCAAGACTCTTTTCTATACGAAAAGCGTTGTCCAAGACACTTTTCTGTCCTAAAGTGTCATTCAAGACACTTTTTCATACAAAAAGTATGAAAGTGTCGTATTATATACAAAAAGTGTCGTCCAAGACACGATAGTAATGAAGAAAGACACAGCTTAACAATTCTACAAATATATTA
Organism: Philornis downsi; assembly: GCA_019455685.1. Classification (NCBI taxonomy): domain Eukaryota; kingdom Metazoa; phylum Arthropoda; class Insecta; order Diptera; family Muscidae; genus Philornis; species Philornis downsi. The sequence continues at coordinate 4,187,781 of JAHXMU010000037.1, forward strand.
TGGGAACATATTAATATGTGGAAACATCTGCTGTTCCGATTTCTGTGTTGGAAATCGATACAAGAAAAAATAAAAACTGGCAATATCGCTAAATGTTTTTTCTCGTTGAATTTTTTGTTCGTGAAAAAAAAACGTAGTACTTAGATTAATTCTTGCACACACTGCATTACTCTGTCACAGTACAATTCTAGTCAATATCTTGGTATTATAGTGAGCTGTAGGAAACCCAAAAATGAGTCACAAATCGTCTTTCCATAAACCAATCAGCAATGCCATTCAAAGTATGTCGTCTGTTAGCCATTACGCAGTTTGTTCTGGGGGACCTCTTTCACACATTCAGAGGGCAAATCGGGTTTGTGAATACCGTACTGGCATTTCGTTCCTGGGAATATCGCTATGTGCCGGAATCAAGCAGATTACGTTAGCTTTTCCCCTTCACAATTTGATAGCTTCTAAAGCAGCTTGACTAACAAATAATTCTAAATTCATATTACGAAGTTTCATTTTTGTTGAGTTCATATATGAAATCGTGACAATTTTTCGTCAAGTACGGCTGTTAACTAGCACTATCATACCATCCTCGCTAGTCTGTAGTGCTGAAATGAAGAAACACTTGTGCATTTTGATTTTTCTTTGCGAGGCACTTTGTCCATGTGTAAATGGGTCTGTGTATTTGGGTGTAGTGGCATTATGTCAATTAACATACAACAGCTCAGCTGATAACATGGTCGCCTATGGGTGTGGAGAAAAAACCGCCTTGCAAAAAATTGCAATTGGGTTCTGTTATTTAGATTTGACCACACAAGTAGGCCATGATTATTTGTGACGCAGCAATTGTAAAACTTCTGATACTCTTCGCAGCGTAAATATGCCGAAGGAAAGTGCGAAAGCGGTTATCAATCCGGTTTTTTGTGTTAAGATCGGGAGGTAGCCAACTTCGCGCGGTTGTGAGGGAAACCAGTCTGAATCCGTTATCCAAAGTATTGCTATGTAGACTCAATTTCCCGACCGTTAGCCTAAGGACATCTCTCCTTTCCATTTTATCATTAAAATCTTGTAGATTAATTTAATGTCGGTGTCAGGACAGCGGTCGTATTTATTTGCTAGACAGCCATAAAACTCATTTTATGCCCATCGGGGTGTGAATAAATTGGTGTAATAAAAAAAATACACATACACTATGACAGTTTAAAAGTTTAAGTCGCTAGCCAAAGTGCCTAAGTCTCCTAATCACCACCGGAGCATATTCGAATTGTTGCCTTTCTGCATGGTAGCTGTAGTAGAGGAGGAGAGGCAGTTTTTGCCTCAAGTGCATTCATGTCTTGTCCGCATACCTTGCAAATATGGGCCTTGTAACGTTTGCGGTGATCGTAAAATTTCATTTCTTTATTTCCTCATGTGTTTTTAGAATAATTTTTTTTTAATGTAAGCAGCTGTCATCTGCTAATCTAACACATATTGATATTATCATGTCATTTTGTTTATTCAAACGAGTCGCCTTCTCACTTTAGTTACCATCAAAAAGATGACAGATTGAATTATCAGAGAATACTTGCCTATAGGTTTGAATTTTTTTTTGTTATTTCCAACAAAATAACCGAAATCCCCTATGAACACGAACTTTATAATGTGATATGTGGCGAACAAGGGCCCGGTTAGAATAACAGTTTTTTACTGAAAGGTATCAATTAGCAGTTCTAGCAATAATTCGGCAGGCGAACCGTATAAGGCCATATCTTAGTTTGAAATTCCCGCGAGGCTTATACGTCTTTGCAGAATGGTCTGAGTGACACGAAGTCTCCAGTAAAGATAAGAAAAAATTTTAGTGAGCCTTTTTATACCAAACGAAGACGGGACGACACCCTATTGGGCGATTTCTTTAACCTATTTACAGTGTTTCGACTAGTACAAATTAGCGGGACAAAATTATTTTTTTTTTCCTATTTCAATTGTTTATCTATATTCCGGGCAAATTAAGTTATTTTAAAAAAAATTTGTATGGGCGTGGCTAAAATTTTCCCTCTAAATTAGTCAGCTACGCAGACATATTTAACTATAACTCGGAAACGACTTGTCAGATTTTTATAAATAAAACATTAGTAAATGCGTAATAAAATTTTCTTAAAGTCGATTGAATGTTATTTTATTAGATCTTTTACGTTTTGGAGTTATTTAGAAATTAATGGAGAGGAAAAAATTTTTTTCGTGTAAAATTCAATTCAAATTTATAATGATAGTACCCACATTTATTAATTTTCAAAATATTATATCTTTTCAAATTAAGTCGTACAATATCAATTACTTACAAGTATAAGTAAACTTCATAAGTACAAGACGTACGAGCAAAAGAAATATAACTAATATTACATAATTTATATACTAAGGCATGAATTAAAAGCAACTGCAATACAAAATAAAAAAAGAAAAATAGCTACAACATATTTGGACCTGCTAATCGGCATCAGATGAGTCGTCATCACTACTCTCCCATTAAGAGAGTAAATAATCCTCCTCATTTAATTCGTGATTATGACTTACTGATGGTGTTTCGGATGGTAATGAAGGTGGGGTAATCAGCTGCAGAATTTCAGATGGCAAAGAAGTAAAGTTTCTTAGCGGTAATTCTCTATACGAGTTGATAACAGGATCAGATGTAGTTAAAAGCATTCTCAAAAGGTCTGTATTTGTGTCAATACGTGACCGCTTCCTGGTGTGCCGTTCACGGAATCTACGACAGTCTTTATTTCTTGCCTCCTGGGCTTATTCGGAGTTCTTTATAACTTCCGCACTGTACACAAGAATTTTATGCACAGCAACAGGCATAGAATACCACGAATACAGATCAATGTATAGTTTTCTAGTATCAGCACAAAACTTTTCGAATTCTATATAATTTATATCATATCCCGATGACAAAGTTCTTAAAATTACATGAAATCTACGAATAAGGTTTACGTCTAATCCTGTAATTTCGCTGCTCAATTCAGCTTTTGCAAAAATTTACACCTACTAACGTTGCATAATGTTGAATGAAGCTGACTTATTTCATCTAAAATGTTAGAAGTTTCTACTTTTGTAAACTCTTTTGTCAAATGAGACAAATGAGTATACGAACAAAAATTCGTCTGTAGCGTTAGTGTTATCAAATTTCTGCTTATACGTGTTATGTCCCGAACTCCCATCACAGCCAGATTTGCTTGCCAATGTATAATATGAACGAGGTAATACACTTTTAATGACTTCCGTCTGAGCTTCAACTAATCGTTTAGCCATTTTATCCAAAATCGTCTGAAGTTTAATTTCAGCTCGAGATTTAGTCACAGAAATATATTCATCAGAAGGACAACAAGAAGCTTTGGACTTTCCTAAACTATAAAACGATGGAAACACTTGATGTCCCGCTTTTATTGACCACTTTCTTGTTTGTTTGTACGAATGAGAAGTCGATTTCAAGTCAACATTATAAGCTAAAGCTTCGTCTGGTGTTAACTGCCGACTTTGATCAGAGCACTTATTCCTTGCTCAGTTTCATTGGCGCTGACGTTATGAATCTGTTTCGCTACACTTCGATTCCCTCCTTTTCGATTTGATTCCCTCCTTTTCAGCCGCTGTAACGAGTTCACTTGCACTTCGCGATTCCAAAAGGTCTTTCACTCTCTGTCTTTTTGTTTTTATTGATGAGTTTTCAAATGATTTTCTGGGTCATCCTACGGTAAGAGCCGCTGATGATGTTGAAGGATATATATTCGGCTGGTTGACATACATCTTTATTTCGAGTCCGGATCCCTCTAACCAATCTTTATTTTTTTTAGAAACGTTTCTTTGTTACACTTTAAAGAAATCCACTTTTCATTGAATTTTGTTGAAAGGCTTGATATTTTCATTTTGAGTTTTTTCAGAGAATCATCTGGAATGTTAGACATATTGAATTTTTCACTTAGACCTATATAGTAAAAAATTCCACTATTTCGCTCAGTTTTGTCATGTTTTAACCATTCTTTAAAAAAAACTCCATTTTCGTTATAGTCACGACTCGCTCTGAAAAAAATTGAATAATTTTACTTTCGGGCCGTTTCGGGTCCTATAATATATATGAATCTTTGCATGTATATTATAGGTATTATATACAGGAAAATCTAGCTGGATATAAGTGAATAAAAAAAGTTGCTACTCTTTAAATTTTACACTTCATGTGAAATTTACTAGATTTATCTATGCACATACAAATTGATATTATTCTATAACTATGCATGTTTTTTATTAAAAAAAAAAATAAATAAATCATAATAAGTACATACCTTCATTAGAATATTCCATCACAAAAAAACTCGTTTCGCTTCTCCATCAATTTTAAAATATGTTGTCACAAGTGTGCATAAAATGCAACTGATTTGTAAATGAAAATGACCCCTCTTATAAAGCTACTAAGCTACATTAATAAAGCGTATTAATTTTTATAATTCCTTACCTGCGGGGTGTTGTCTACAAGTCGTGATCAGTTGGTCGTGGAAATTGTGCCATGAATTTTGTCCCGCTAGCATGTTCTAGCCGAATCACTGTGCTATTGCCGGAGATGATTATGAGGAAAGCTGCGGTTAACACGACTGGTGCCACATTGAACCATATATACCATATGTTGCTCGCATATGCAGATGATATAGACATTATTGACAGAAAACTGAGGCATGTTATTGCAGCCTTCTCAAGCATTGAGAAGGAGTTAGCAAGTCCTACTGTATGACGCAAAATCCTAGGATACGACACAAGCGTCAGTGTTGAGATTCTTCGAGAGGAAAATATTTCCGGAAATACATAATATGGTTCCGCCACCGCTAACGGCGAATATCACGTCGCATGAACAAAGAGCTGTATGAACTATGTACCGACATCGACGTGTTCAAGCGCATCAATATACAGCGATTGCGTTGATCCGGTGATGTTGTGCGGATGGATCCAAATACACCAGCACGAAAAGTTTTCGACAACAAACTTAGTATACGGCGCGGAAAAGTGTGACGAAAACTTTGCTGGAAGGACTAGGCTTGTAAAGTATTATCGAAACTTGGTATGACTAATTGGAGAAGGGCTTGGAATAATTTTCTAAGTGCGGCGTGTAGTAGATAGGGATGTTTATTTCTAGTTGCCACCTAAGGAGAAGAATAATACATGAAAAATTGTCGTTCAAAATGTTGAGTCTTGTGAGCGATGCCAAGTCGCTTTTCCAAATAAATAAATAAATAAAATAAATAAATTTTTATAAACCATCCTGTTTTTGTATTTTTCTACCAGTTCACTAGATATGGCCACTCAAACGATCGCCCAATATTTGGTGAAAATCATTTTTAAGCATTTGTTTTAAAGAATTTGCATTTTTCGTAAGTGGCTTTGTGCCGCATTGTGCAAATAGGTGAAGCGAAAGACATTATAGAGCTTATAGCACACTTGTAAATAAGATTTTTATTTTTAACGCTTAGACTTGATCGTCTGTTTAAAAATGGTCATAATGCTCTGAATGAACGCAGTGTCTTCTCGCAAGATAATTCAATATGTTTCTGGAAAGTGAGTTTTTTTTTATCTAAAATTACTCCAAGATATTTAACATCATTTTGAGTTTCTATGGTGTTGCTTTCAAAGTATAGGTATATGTATATTGGTCTCATCGGGATTCTTTTCGGAGATTTGTTGTTCATCAAGCAAGTTAACAAGCGCCCTCTTAAAGAAAATGGAAAATAGTCTTATGGCCTGCAACAAATTTGTTACACCGTATCGTCTGCATAGTAAGCAATGTCAACTTCTTTAGGAGGTTTGAAATCCGAAGTGTAGATCGAGTACAAAATTGGTGATAAAATTGATCCTTGAGATAGTCCTGCCGGATTACTTTTCAATGACGAGATACTCTGCCCAACCGAAACCGCAAATTCCCTGTTGTTTAGAAAGTCGGTGTTGCCCCCCCGCCCGCGCCTTTTCTATCCCCCAAAAAAAGATGATGCAATATGCGCGTTCTATTGCGCCACCCTGTATAATTTGTAAACTTAGTGTAAATTTGAGAATGGGTACTGGACGTAAATATGCCCCTAAATAAGCACAATGAAGTAATAACGAATAAACTAAACTTTATAATTGTACAAATTTGTCTGTGCATTAATTCAAAAATTGAAAACAAAGGAAACTCGTTATCACTTTTGGGGGAATACAGTAGGAAAACATTTGAATTGCGTTTTTCTAATTATTAAATTCATAATCAATTTGAAGCGATGCCTTTTGAGAGGATCTTGGGAAATATTTTTTTCTCTTAAAATGTGCAACGGTCGCTTCGAAATTCGTGAATCTTTTAGTCATTTGGGTCACTTTTTGGAGTATTCCTGCCCGGTTATAATTGTACACGAATCATTATTCTTTGCTTGTTGGCACGAATTTACGTAGTATTAACTAAACTTTCAAGAACGAAGTTCACATTCGTACATCTAGCATATAGAATTGAATGAAATGAAATCACCAAAATTAAAGGATTAGTTATTAGCTTCACTTAGTTTAAGAGGCAGTGTCCAAACTACGATTTAAATAAACTGCCATCAATGTGGCAAAACAGTTACACTCCATTCTTTCAAATTACTGAAGCGTCTTGTTGCCATTCGTCCTTTGATGATGGTTTTGCACAGACTCCTTTACTTTTACCAAACGTCCCACTGTGAACCTTAAGCGACACAGAATGCAGCAACTTTTTCAAAAGCGTATTCATTAATATGTCAATGCGAACAAGGGCAGACAATCTATCGTTTATACATTATCGCCATTAGCATAAACCAAATTTGTTGACTTTATTGCTTTGCATTAAATGAAACCTAGTGAAACCTTTATATAAATACAGAATTATGTATTCCATAGAAATGAATAAATAACTACTACGAGCATAATGGGCGATCTCTAGCTAATTTTTCTAACCCACCTGCTTATCTGGTCCACCTTTGTTGCTACCCACTCGTCGTTGTTTCTCTGGGCAACCATAATGATTATGATGAAATTATGCTGAGGTTTCGTTCTCTTTATGGACTCATCGTTGGATAACACATCTCGTGGCACTGAAACGCTACAAGTCATCGTTGTACTTTATACCTGGGCAGTATTACAAGTATGACTGATTATCAATTCGGTGTAGGATGGTGAAGCAAAACACCAACTCTGTTGCCCATCATAGTGGAAAAGGTCAGTTAATGGATACTGATGTTGAGTGAATTAAAGACGCCAGCTTCCGGGTAACTGGAGCGTTGTGGAGAACGAGCAGAACACAGCTAATTGTGTTAAATAGAAGAGGAAACAATGAAATTGTTTACATTTCGGTTTGGAAACCTTTACTTATTCATGCGGAAATAGTAAACAAATACGTGGTTGGAAAATGCAGAGGACGATAATGGTAAAAACGGATAACTGATTCAGCAGAATTTGCATCACGGGAGGAGCAACGAGAGCTGTACGATGGTAAATAGTTAAATGGTTGAATCACTAACTCATTGGATTAGTGACTGAATTGAATGAATAACATTTTTGCAGTGTTTTCAAGAAATCCCCCAACTCACTAAAAAAACGTCTCTTGAATGAGTTATGAAGATAAAAATGAAAATGAACCGTCCAGCAAAATGTTGTAATCATCGATCAAGCATCAACTTGATTCATTAGCTAATACCAATAATATGTCCAGGATTTCAAAGGTGCCATTTGTGTGTCATTTCAGTAAATTAACAGGAATGGGCGTGGAACAATTGTATGATAACCCAAATTTGTATTTACCCCTAAGATTTTGCATGAACAGCCACAACGATTTTCTGATATTACCAAAATATAACCAAACATCCATCTATATGTCTAGAAGCAGCTTCCGATTTTTTCAAACCAATTTAGAGGTTTTCTTTAAAGATTTTTTCCACCCATGGATATAAACTCAATGAATGCAAAGAGATTCCCCTTAACTTCAGGACATGTGATGGTATTTTGCTTTTTCTTTTCTTTGCAAATCATGTTGACTGATTAGTCAATTTCAATCTTATCCATCTCTGTCATTTACATTCGTATTGCGTATCGAATGACCAAATCAATATTCATAACCAAACAGCAAAACAACTTTCCATAATATCGTTGAATTTGAACATGGGGTAGTCTATAATCCACCCCCGAAAGAAATTGGAAGCCATCTCACATTTTCGAAAAAAATATGCAAATAACGGATGTGGAAAATATGATAATTATTTCTCGGATATTCTTCATTATACAGTCTGCGTGGCATAAACATACTATGCAGACCGGCACATTAGGGTAGTCGTTATATTTCAAGTTTGTAAAATTTTATAACCCACGCATTGCTTCTAGTTGTGTCAATCGCATACAAGTAATTTTTTTTTTTTTCATTCATTTTCTTTATTGGATCTTTCTTTCGAAATTTACAATATGTATTCAAATCTTAATCCTATCTTAAACTAAAGTATCCTGCCATTGCCGGATCTTGTTTTAGGCGAGCAGATCTGTTTATCGCTGGACCAAGTCTAGCGTGTCCTTTCTTTTTAGCCGTATATGACCGGGAAAATGTTGAAGGTTTTGAGCGAGTGGGTTTGAGTGGGAGGACAACTTAGATACATATGACCTGCTTAATTTTTTTATTTCCTCGGAAATATTAGGAATGTTTAAATCTTTGTGTATGTTATCATTCCTAACATATCATGGGGCACCACAAATTTGACGCAGTATTCTTGACTGTCTTTTCTGTAGCTTATTTATGTTGAAGCCGATGCCGTTCCCCACAAATGGATGCCGTATGTCCATATTGGCTTCAATATGGTTTTGTAGATGGCGACTTTATTTTCCAAACTGAGAGTAGACTGGGAGCCAATAAGCCAGTGGAGTTGAGCCATTTTTAATTTCAATTGTATGATTTTTGAGTCAATGTGATTTTTCCAGGTGAGACGTCGGACATGGTGAATACCCAAATATTTGACATGGTTATGAACGGGTATGGTACTACCGTGAATAGTGAGGGCTGGGCAATTGTTCTGTCTAAGGGAGAATGTAACCTGTACACTCTTAGTGGCATTTACTTTTATCTTCCACTTTTCGAGCCAAGATTCTAATGTGTGTACATATATGAGACATTAGACATACAAGTAATGGCTCGACACATAATCTTTAAAGAGTGCTTTAACTAAAAAAAAAAAAAACGAATATATTTTGATTTTTACTTTCATTTTTTCTCGAAATGATGCATATTATTAGTAGAGGTAGAAAATATTATTTTAATTTAATTTAATTTGAGTTTAACCAAATTGTAAAATCAAATTCAAATTGAAGGCAAACCAAAAATTTAAAACATCAAATGTGATTTTCACATCAAATAGTTAAACTGAGAGATGCAATATTTTTTCTGACATTATATGATGTTCGCACGGTCGACCCCTATCAATTCTAAATTGTAGTCTTCCATTGGCTTGTCAAATTTCATGTTTCTTAATGCAACTATCTGGTGTAGTCAGTGGTACACTTTTCTTCGCTCCTTCTTTATGGAAAGAAAGAAAGAACAGATTTCAGAAATACCACTTTTATTGCGTACTTACGCCGTATAAGAAATGTGGCACCCGATATTGTGCTACTTTTAACTTCAGTCGTTTATTCTAGGCTACGGTTCATTTTTTGTCATTTTATTTCCTGTTCTATTCTAAAAATCCTTTCCGATCTTTCGTTTTCTCTAGTGGCTGAATGTACGTTCATTATTTCATGATTTTAGCTGTGCTGTCTCAAATTTGAAAAAAAAAACAATTTTTTCGATCCATCGTGCTGTTAGAGAAATACACATAAAAGCATTGGTGTGTCAGGTTTAGATGTTTATTCATAGTTATTGTATCTGAGTCCGTTTTCGTCCGTACGAGCGAAACGTACATTATAATTTTGGTGTTATAACTTTGGGCATTTTTGAATCTCTTTCTTCTCTGCTTCGTTCTTTAGCAGAATGCAATTACAGAAATCAATGTACATCATAATTATGGCGTTCCAATGTCATGTTCCATGTTCCAAGGTGCTCCAATTTCGTTTGTCATGGGTTAGGGTACTATTTTTCCCCTTCCTACACAGTTTTTTTTGCTTCAAAATTATGAATTTGCAGGAATCTTTTCGTTTCGACCATCTACGTAGCACAAGAATGTATTTCATAACTTTGGTATATCAACTTTAGCTGTTTGTTGTAGATTATGGTATCACCTTTATCCCTTTTCCATCCGTTTCATCCCAAAAAATTATAAAAATGTTTCCTCATCTCTTCCCCTAATTTTCTGTTTCATCCTCTGAAATAACTAACAACATTTTTGTTGTTTGGTGTTTAGGCGATTTCTGCTTCAAATGTACTGTTATTTTTTTAGAAAATAGTAATACTTTTGTCTTGTCTTTTGTCTTTTTGTTTTTGTCTCTACTTGCTGTTTTACTACCTTCTCATTCCTTCCCTAGGCTGATAGACACATTTAAACTAGGGTGTAATTAATAAATTAAGAAAGAAAAAAACTTGAGATTCTAAAATTTGTAGAGTCTAATAGTCGTATTTTGCTGATAGTCGTAAAACCACACAGCAATTATTATATATAGACTCTAAACCGATCCAGCATAGCTCTGCTGTACTGTACTTAGGATATTCTCAAGATTTTTAAAGCGTTTGAATCATCGCTTATATTTGTTAAACCGAGCCATCATTTTGTAAGAGCCACCTTAATACGTACTCGTACATATAGATTTTTATTTCATGTTAATTGAGATTTGTGTGGTCCCTACACTCATGACTTAGTTTGGATATCAGATGTTGCTGGCCGAAAGTTGTTAAACATATTCTTTTGCGAAATATTTCAAATATATGTATAAATATATGTATAGTAAGGTATAGTAAAAACATTATTTTCAGCATATGACTTTTATAATTTATATCTGGTGTTGTACTGCAATCGGGTTACGCTACCCTGGCATTAGAAAGATAAGATTTCATATTCAAAAAACTATTCGAATGGCTTTGTGATTACTTGGTCCAGTATTACTTGACAGATGAACTCCAGCAAAAAAAAAAAAAAAAATACGCCATATTTTACAGTTTTTATTCGATAAAGACGAAAACGCAAACCAAGCGGCTGAAAATATGATTAACGTTTACGGTCCTGATATTCTAATAGTTATGCACGCGCAATTTTGGTTTCATCGACTCTGTTCCGGTAATTTTTATGTCAAAGATGCACCATGCTCTGGAAGTCCATTTATCGAAAAGTCATCAAAATAATGGGAATTATTAAGTCCGACGGTGATGTAAGCAGTCTTTCGATTATCACATTGCACAAGAAAGACATTTGAAATTTGAAATATGAGTGCTGCACGAGTTAACGCAATAATACCCTCTCCATCTGCGAATCGTCACTGATTTGAAACGAAATCGACTAATTTCTGACGCGGATGGTGATTGACGATGAAAAATGGATCACTTATGACAACGTTAAATGAAAACAGCTGTGGTCGAACCACGGTGAACCGGCGCAAACAGTGACAAGCCAGGAGAGACACTTAGAAAAGCTGGTTGCACTCGTGTAGTCTAATAGTTCACATGTTATCACTATGTCAGTCATGCAATCGAAAGGATTGTGCGTCTGTGTCGAGTTAACATATAAAAAAGGTGTTGCCTACGAATTAAAGTGCGATCTCAAATGGTCATATGCACGTTAAGGAGAATCACGAAAATAAATTATAGCGGTCACCACCACTACCCAAGAAAAATATTGGTTTTTTAATGACTATGTATTTAACACTGACGCATGACGTTTCATTAGTTGAACGTTTTCGATAACATCCCATTATGTTGTCTGGATGCACATTTTTTGCTTAAGCGGAAAGACCGCTTCTGTTTTTGTTTTATTTCCTTATAACTGTTAAATGACTTAAATTTTGTAGTAACTTTTCAGTTTTTTTCTAACAAATTTCTAATAAAGTTGATTAAACTTCAATGTGTTCCTTTATTCTTTTAATTCATCCTTTTGAAGTTATTGATAGATACCTTTTATTTCAACATGATCTTAGGTACAATTTGAGATGCGGATACAATTTCGAGCGCCGATACAAGCATCCATCTTGCTTTGAGCAGAAACTACCTCGATTTGCATACGAATAATTCGAGTAATTGAGTAATCGATAAGTCTAGTAAGTACTCATTTCAAACTGAAGTTCAAAATCGCCAGTAAGCAGTGAGGCGAAAAATGGAACAACGTGGGAAAGTGTAAGCTAACTGAATGTGAGGAACTATCTCATATTCCATCCATACGAATTATTTGTTTTTGATCTGTATTAAGAATGCCATAAAACTAATCAAAAGTTGTCTGTAATTAGACAGTAAAAAAAAGTATTGGTTCGAATCTCCTATTATGGTGCAATGTCATAGGTTGGGGAGAAATTGTCCCCTAACGGCCAATTTGAAACTAGTTTTGTTCTTGTTGTATATATAGCATTGAACTTATGATTCTGAACATGCAATCATCTGATTTAATTGAACTAGATACCGACTAGTTTGAATAAAGTATTGAGGAAACAGTTTCGTAGTTTGTAGCCGGAATCTTTTCTAGTTATAGCTTCTTCGTCTAAATGCATATTAACAAAGCTTATTAAAACATCCTGCAGATGAGGTATAAAAAATTGGCTACATTGAAACATTGGAAAGGAAAATTGCAATTAATTCATTTCGGATATTTTTTATTTTCCGCAAAACGTCTACATAATAAAGTTAAATAAAACGCACATTAAGCTAAGATTCCTTGAGCCTTGCCATTATGCACGAAATACAGGGCTGTCCATTCAATGGTTTCAAAACCGCCGGTCTGGCAAGGCTATTAGCGGTTAAATACCTATCATCTGTGTTATTTATTGTTATTTATTTAGTAAAACATTCGCCATTACAATTGGATCGTTTAACAACCGAAGAACGAAGTTAAAGGTTGGATGTTCTTGGGTTGTTAAACGATCCATTCGCAATGACAAACTTTTCACTAAATAAATAGCAATAAATAACACAGATGACACTAAATAAAAAACAGATGACAGCCTTGCCAGAGCGACGGTTTTTAAACCACTAAATGGATAACTGTACGAGTACATAACTCGTCATTATAATTTTGTATTGTGTTATCAAAGAATTAACATTCCAAAATGGTTTACTTGGCATTTTCGTATTTGGTGTGTTGATCGATGGATTAATATATCTATTACATCACATGGTTCATCTGAAAAGTTTTTTTTTTTTTCGACGAAAATGTAGGAGACAGTTATATTATTATGTTTTTACTTTGGCCACGACTATTACTTTTATCATTAACTGTAACCCACCGAATATATTTTTTGTACAGCTCAGCTTGCAATGTCTAACATCTCACAGAAAAAGTATATCAAGGCGGCTACAGCCTCTAAACTAAGTTTTTCCTCGTCTTTACATTTGTGAGATGTATGTACATAACGATCTGATGTGATCTGATGTATACGAGTACTTCATGCAATTCTAATCGTGAAATAATTTCTATTCGTTCTGGTCTGCTTTCGTTACTACTAATTATTTTTTTACTTGTTCGCTATCTAGTTCCACCCGAACTAGCTTATATTTCAATCGTTCACGATCTAGTGTTCCCCTGAATTAATTTCGCCGTACTAAACATGGTGAAGTAAAACGCAGCGGTCAAAATCTTCAAAATGACATCTGGTAAAATACGATTGGGCAAACAACAGCGGAATTGGATCAATTATATTAGTAATCTTATGAAAAAAGTAAACAAATTAACAAACAATATTCTCACAATTTGGTTAATAACACAAATAATAAAAAAAAGATAAAAATCGAAGTTAAATTCTCCCGACAGTATACGCGTGAACAATGATTTGAACAAAAGGTTAACCTCAAAAGAGCTACACTTAAAAAACATGACTAAGCTGAGTTTTCGAGATCACTTATCTTACGAAAGACCTAATCTGGATATGAAATATTCCGTAAGTCATTATTGAACAATCTAAATTTTATTTATTGTGTGAACTGCGATCCGGCTTAATGTACATATACCTGCATATACTATCGCATATGGGTACGGTGTAATGTAATGTCTGCTATATTTGGTATCAAATGTAGGTTTTAATTGCATGTGTCAGTGTTTTCTTTGCCTCGGCAGCACAGCCTGTTTCTCTTCTTCTTGAAAAACATTGTAAAAGATCAGTACAATAGTCAGTATCTGGGCAATTTTATCAAACAACAAATTGTTCAAAATGTTGGTTGTAAGGATTTGGATAATAAGGATTTGGATTGTCGGCTTGAAACTACAAAATACTCGTACACAATAACATGTCTGGCATTGGTCTATCTCGACATGTTGTTTCAGTCGCTGACGTAGGCGGTGTGAACGGGTTGGGAATGTGAAAGAGTTTTGTTTTTTTATGTATCAGTATGTAATTGTGGTGTTACACACGATTCTTTAGAACATTGATAGAAAATAAAGAAATGTTGAATTTGTACAGGGTTATTTATCCACTTAGTGGTTTCAAAACCGCCGGTCTGGTAAGGCTGTCTGCTGTTAAATACCTGGCATCTGAAGTATTATTTATTTAGCGAAAGGTTTGCTGCTTACAAATGGTTAAAACTTACTACAATAGTGTTGATTCAAACGTGGTCGTCGTAATCGATCGTTGTAATCGATCTACTATGCAAGGAATTGGAAGAGACTGGAAGCTTTACAGATGTGGTCAGCCCTGTGAATCATCGCATTGCACTGCCGAAAACATTGCTTCTGTTAGTGAAATTGTGGCGGATAATCCGAATTTCAATTCGGGGCGCTATGGCCGTATGATAACTGACGCGGATAATCTATGTTAAATGTTAGATGACATAGTAAAACCGATGGATCTCGGCTAAGCAAATAACATCTGATAGTGAAATTCAATTTTCTTGCCAGCCAAGTTCGCATGCGGTGGCCTATTAGGAGAACTTGTGTTTATCCAATTCGAAAATGTAAAATATTTTCTTATTGTGCTGATTTGTGTACAAATCTCGGCTAGAGCCAAAGGCGATAAGGCAAAAGGTATGTTTTATGGTATATACATTTTTCACATAAAGCTATGATTTCAAAGAAACTTTTATTTCATTCTATTGTTTGGACCTTGACATTATGTACGACATAACCTCTGGATTGGTTGCAGTTTTCGATCACTTTTCCGCACATTTCAGGCGATACGTTTGGGGATTATGAGCGTGAACACGGTCTCTGACGTAGGCTCACAAAAAAGTCTAACGGCATCAAATCGCGTGATGTTGGTGGCCAATTGACATCGCCGAAACGTAATATCGTGAAAAATCGGTTGTGTTGAATCACCACTTTCGCAGTAATTTTGAACTATTTTTACGCATATTCGTAAATGACAAACCTTTCACTAAATATTATAAATAACACTTCAGATGACACAGGTATTTAACAGCTGACAACCTTGCCAAACTGGCGGTTTTTAAATCACTAAATGGATACCTCTTGCAGATATAGCTGCATCGAGGCTGAATCCTACGATCCTGTGTTCTAACCACAGCGTCACTGTCGGGCGCATAAGTACACTAAACTTCTTAGGAATCAAATATCTTATGGTAACATTTTGCAAGACTACAAAAGAATTTGTACAAAACATAGTTTTTTTTTTTTTTTAAAGATTGGCAATGGGATGGTAGTTAGAACGCAACTATCATGCATATGATCGTGGATTTGAAACATAAAACAATCGTTAAAGCGGCGATCACCTCGATGTGTCGGACGAAGCGTTCAAGTAGTCGAGTAAATGACAGGTCATATAAATGCTTCGTTGATATAAGCCCACTGAATGTGAAATCTTCCATATCTCATTTATGGCATGCAAGGGATTTGTTCTTTTTTCTTTATTTTTTTTTTTATTTCCCACTACTGATTACCCGTAAGGAAAAAATTAATGTGTACCAGTACCTTTTATATTGGACTCAGTTTGCAAATTTTTTCAGGACACCACATTTTCAAGAAATTGGCTAATGAGGTTGTGAAAAAGTGTTTTTTTTGTTAGCTTTGTACGCCCAAAGACGATGTTTCGCTTGAAGTAATTTGAAATTTATATTTGATTTTCCAAGCTTAATTTGCTAATGGGATAGAAAAGTTAAAAAAGGTGTATTTTGCTTTAATAATCCAATATTATGTTTAGCAAAATTTTCGTGTATGTTCCAATCCAATACTATGCTGCAGATCGACTGATCGATTTTTGATACGATTTTCGTTACATCAGATACGCTCTAATTTCGATACTGTTAACTTCTGCAATTGATTCTAGCTGACTGTATCATTTTCCCTTTTCGCTTTTCATTCCTAAAATATAGGAATTTATAAAAAAAAGAAAAACTTTGTGCATAAGCTTATATAAATATATTTCTCATTTCACAATTTAGCTTCATCCTTTGTTTGCGCGATGGCATCTTTCGTGTCCACTTCCTTTCCCTATTTAATCCCTTAAAGTCCAGTTACCACTCTTACCGACCGCCTGTTCCGTAAGGAGAGTTTGAATACCAGTTTCCACAATTCTAGCACAATTCTACTTTGGTATGGGCGAAGAAATAATTTTTCCCTTTTTCCCAGTTTTAACCACTAAAAATACAAATAAAAAAAAAAACGCTTTTATCGCGCTCCTACTCTGTAAGGGGAGAAAGTGCACTTGAATTTTCTTGACTCCAGCTTTAGCTGTTTTAGTTATAGGTATTTTTTCCGAAACAAAAGAATAATTTTTGTCGGGTATTTTTTTTTTTTATCATACAAAAGAGCCCTTTATTTTTGAACATTTCGAGTGACGTGAGTATTGTTCGTTGCCTTCCAAATTTTCAATTGTGATCGGTTTATCTCTATAGTCTTTTAGAATAGTATAGGACTTTAGACTAGTTGCAAAGGAAAAACTTTACAAGTGTGATATCTCATGAGCTAAGCGCCCAATTCACAGGTCCGAGGTGTGAAATTTACTGTTCACAGAATTTTTCTCGCAATAACGTATTGGTTTCACGGGCAGTGTGGCCATTAGCGCCACCCTGTTGAAATCAAATGTCGTCAAGATAGCAGTCTTCAGTCGGGTGAAGTTTTTTCACGATGAAGTATCAAACTCTTTTTGATTCTTTACTTGTGATTTTATGCAGTTGGTTAATTTTATTAGAATTGAATAATAGCGCATTCAATTTTAACTCATTCCTTTTATCCTATATTTCAAAATCTAAATAGCTTCTACAAATACTCTCTCCATAATCCGTACTGTGTGTAACTGTGACCAGATTTCCATCACTGTTCTGGCAGTAACGGAGGCCTGCTCCATAAGTTTATCATTTAACCTTACAATGGAATTAATTTTTGCTGAGTGATTTTTTGGGGCTCGTTGTTTTTTGAACGCGTTCAGTTTGTGAGTTTGGGTTGCTTACATATTTTTTTGCATATTTTATATCATATTATCATAACTTGGTTATTTGAAATTCGGTCTCAAATCGTTGACAAGTAAAAAGTATTGGGCCAAAACACTTTTCTCAAAATGTCCTTTCCACGGTCTTGCATTCATTTGTCCTACCTTATCTGTAATACCCTCGTACATTATCGGCATATGAATTGTGTTTTTTTTGCAGTGTTTTTTTGCACTTTTACATTTAAGTAGAAGTAGATTAAGCTTATCTTGACAGTGCCACATGTGTAACAAACACGAGCCATGTAAGTATTCGTAAGTACACATCCATGTTTACGTACTTCCATGCACACACTCATAGGCACACACCCATACTCATCCGTATATACTCGTATATTCAGTTATGCCCAGCATATGAGTATTACATATGTTAACAGCAGGGCGACCCCAGGGGGTCGCGAGACTACTGAAAGGGGCTCGCAAAGATCTGATACTTCTTAATCATTATAAATAAAATTTTAAAATTAGTATACACACTACGTACAAATATAAATACAAATAAAAATCATACAAAATACTATTGTAGTTTTATTATAACTTTTTTTTTGAAAAAAATGGCAATGCAAAACTGTCATGTAGGACCTATAAATGAAAATATGGAAGTAGCATTTAAAATAATAAATACAACGCGCTCCTCGATTTTCAACTGAACGTTCGACATTGATGTCTGGCCGCCGGCGTCAGTGTTTGCAAGATAACTTAGTGATTATAAGTACCCAGACGCCGCGTCGCCTTACAGCTTACACATACAATACGGAAGCATAATCAAGCTATGCTATTTGGCAGATATTTTTGATAAAATCAATGATATGAATTTATCAATGCAGGGAGTCTGCGTTAATATGTTTATGTTAAAAAATAAACTTGAGGCCTTTGTTAAAAAAATTCTTATATGGAAGAACAGAGTGGAAAGTGGATCGCTGGAAATGTTTCCATTTACTGACGAGTATATAATTAGTAACAATATTTCAAAAAAAGATACTCCTATAACAAAAATTATAGTTAATCATTTGGAGGATATGGAAGTTTACATGCATAGGTATTTTCTCAATGATATCGATACACAACAATGGATTTGCAATCCATTTTCAATTGAAGTGGGAGAAATTAATTTTTTAAACTTAAAAGCACAAGAAGAATTTGCCGAATTAACAAGTGATACTACCTTGCGACCCAGATTTTCTCAAGTGCCTGTGCATGAATTTTGGATAGAAATCAAATCAGAATATCCCCTACTATCGGAAATGGCAATGAACAAATTACTGCCATTTTGTACAACATATTTATGTGAATCAGCCTTTTCCACATTAACTTACATAAAATCAAAATACCGTTCAACTTTAATAAACGTTGAAAATTTATTACGATCTGCACTAACTCAAATTGAGCCTAGATTTAATTATTTGTGTAAAAATAAACAATCACATCCGTCACATTAATATTGTTTGATGTTAATAATATGTTTTTATTAAAAAAATTGTTACAAAAGTTTATTTTTTCTATTGAATATATAGATATAGTTTTATGTTTTCTTACAAAAAAATTGTTACAAAAGTTTATTTTTTCTATTGAATAAATCTATATATAGTTTTATGTCATTCTATTTATTGCGACCGATACCCCGTCAACGTTTCCAATTATATATATGTGAAATGTATGGGTACGTATTCTTTAATCCTTATTTTTTCATTGTAAAATAGTGCGATATTACATCTACATCTACGGTTAATATATATTTCATTATATGAAGGAGGGGGTCGTTTAAAATTTCCTAAGCTTGAAGGGGGTCGCTATATAAAAAAGTTTAAGAAGCCCTGGTTAACAGGATGGGAAAAACCCTGTCTGATATATGATATATTTGGCCAGAGTAACAGAAAGGAATGGAAATACCCCTCTGGCTCAGTTTAACAGCAATTTCAACAATATTGTTTAACTACACGTACAATTAAGCACGTTGTTGTTTCCCGGCAAGGGAATTATATTTCATTACAAATCATTCAACGAATGCGAAGCCAAATCTCTAGGGACGATTTACGACCGTGTCATAGAATGCAAATGATTTAAATGGAATTTGCCGTTGGCCACCATGAATCTGGTAGGCGGTAAGAATTGGCTGTGGTTCCGTGTTTTCGTGTTAGGCAAATGGTTTATTTGGCTGAGTTAACATTGAATGTAATCACAAAAACACCAACTTAATCATTAGTTGAGATTATCTATTTAGCCTGTGCTCCTGGGATTTGTGTTGTTCAGAAGCATAAATGTAATAAATATTTGATGATTAATAAAAAGTTCTACACCCTAAATACTTTATGACCTTAATCTAAACAAAAAGATTTAAAAGAAATTAAAACAAGGAGTTGATGTTATTGCAAAATTCAACATAATTTCTTCAGAAGCCATCTGGTGATGAATGTCTCTAACGTCGTTACTAATAAACAAAAACACAAAAAAAAAAAAAACTTTTAAAATGTTTGACCATAAAAATGTCAACGATTTTGGACCAGTAGTTTCCCATGACGTTCTCTTGTTGGCTGTTGATCAAAGTTCGTCCACCCAGAGAAGTTATTGGTTCACATCGTGTTTATTATTTATTTTCTACGAATATTTGCCTGTAGGGATGTCTGTTGTATGTTGGCGTGTCCGCTCTGAAGGCAAACGTGTCCTAGTTCATAAAATTTAAAAAAACATATTGTTTTCTTTTTTCTTGGAATAGGTGAATGTGATAGATATTGGATTTTATTGATCTGTAGGTATAAAGCAAAATCTACATCTTCGTTTAAAAGTGTCTTAGATGTGTTTTGAGCTATGAGAGCGGTCCCAAAATTAACTGACCTAACAAAGAAGATACAAAGAAGTTAGGAAGAATTTTCTTTAGTTTTTTAACACAATCTCCTTTTAGCTCTATAAACTTTTTCTAGCGATATTCAATAGCTTCTATAACCTGTTTATAGTAAGAATTGTCACACTCCTTAAAATAGCCATTAACCGTGGGCTTCACCTCTTTATTGTCGGCAATTTTTTTTACAACTGGGCCATTTTTTTAAGTTTGGAAATAGAAAATAGTTATAGCCAAGGGAGCAATTCGAAATTTAATTCATTAATTTTGGCCTTCGCAATAGTGGATGTGTGAACTGGAGCATTTCCTCAATGAAACAACACTTTCTTTTTCGCAAAATGCGGCATTTTGTCCATATTTTCATCACCTAATAGCTACAGTAAATTAGTATAATATTCGCCGTTGATGTTTTTTTCTGAAGATAACCAATAAAAATAGACCCATACGCATTCCAAAAATCAGACGCTATGACCTTGCTTGCAGATGGAACCGTGCTTTGACTGTTTTTTTTTTTTTGCCTTAGGTGGGAAATGGTGGACTCATGTCTCCTCCATATTTATAAATCGACGCAAAGATCATGCTTTATTGCGGAGAAATATCGTTAAAGACTCTACTGTAACATCTTCCCGACATTGTTTTTGTTCTATTGAAAGCAAGTGCAGCACCCATCTTGCGCACAGCCCTCTCATCTTCAAATCTTAGGTCAATATACGATGTATAGCACTTTTTGAAGTGACTACCATTTCACATAGTTCACGCACCTTCAGCCGACGATCATACAATACAATTTTGTGTATTTTCCTAAGCTTGTCGGGCGCAGACACCTTAATTGGCCGACCACTACTGTGTTCGTCTTGGCAGCTTGTACGCCTTTTTTAAACCAATATTTTACAGTCATAAATGAAAGAGTAGACTCCCCAAGAGTAGGATCTAGCTCGGCTTTAATATTGGTTAGACTGAACCTTTTCTAATGGAAATATTGAATTACATAACGGTGATCAATATTTTTCCATGTTTACAATTCCACTGAGATCGTTTACTTTGGATGGCTCAAATAAAAATACTAAACAACGTGGCGTCTTGAAACTTAAAACATATATTTTATAAAGTTGTCTCTTTAATCCATGATAAAGAGATAATTTTTAATAATAATTTTTCCAAACTATTGGCACCATCTATACTATAGATCGGCTAGTTTTGAGACCACCCTCGTGTCTAACGAAATCTTCATAACTTCGCTTAAAAGTGTTTTAGACATTGTTTGAGCTATCTCTAAGATAAGAATCAATATTCAAAAGAATTTTGAAACTTTGTCGCGATTACATTGATTTAGGACGAGCCTCAAATATGAAGCCATTTTTAGATTTTCTATGTTTTCAAGTTGCCCGAAAAAGCAATTAATGCCAGAAACTGAAATATGTTTTGTGAGAAGAACAAGAGGAGGGTTTGGCACATAACGATTTCTTCTTATATCATGCGATATTTTGGCACATTTAAGCTTGATAAATGTTGGGGATTATTGCAGAATTTTGTCCAAAGTCAGCATAACTCAAAACACCGTTACGATCAATGAAGAGCTACAACCAATGATAACCGATTTTTCGTAGCTCAAGGATCTAGATGGAGACTTAACAAACTTTAGTTGCAGCAGAATGGCGCGAGCTGAAACGTCAACCTCCAAACTATCAACCATTTTGTGCATTAAATTCGTTAATCGTGTAGTCAGCCGGTTTGGCTTCTTCTTGTGGAGATGTCGTGCAAGACCGAAACGATTCAGGCTCTTAAGCATGACATTGCTGAATTTATCTCAAAACAGAAGATCCGGAAGGATTCTTCTTGCCTATGAAGAAATTGTAATAGAAAAATATTCGTTTTCAATTTATCGCATTTTTAAAAAGGAAGTACCGGGAAGTCCCTTATATGCATAGTTTTCGGTGGTAACGTCGAGTTCGTAGAATATTTTTTCTGCTAAATAGCTGTACTTGAGGCGAACGTCCAAATTTAAAAGTAATCCATCCCGTTCATCTTGACCTCGAGTATTGAAAACTAATGCCAACTTTGGGGTCGGTAAAATCCAAAATAGTTCCCATTGGGCGTAACTTCTCTTAAACTCATATGAACATTTTTTAAGACGAATTCAAATATGGGCCATTTTGTGGGAATCGCAGACCAAATAAATAAAATTTCAAGTTTAAATAAAAATAAATTCATTATTCTTCCTTCTTCCTTCTTCTGGTTTTAGTATGGTCGCACTATATAAGTGGGATCGGGTTATGCTAGATGACGTTGGAAAGATAAGATTTCGTACTCAAAAAACTACTTAGACAGTTTTGTGGTTGCTTGACTCAGCATTTGTTGATCGCGCGAATTTCGTAACCGTGTCGCGGTTTTTTATAAAAAAAAACTAAATTTGTTTTTGGTTTATATTCTATTTATTTATTTTATTTAATTTGAAGCTTAGCAACTTCTTGACCGAATGGGAGAAACAAGACTGACTTATCCTAATTACAAGGCCTTCTTATATATTAAAGTTATTGTATTATCTGTTAATATGTTTATTGAATATTGCATTTTCGCTTGGGAACGGAAATGCCTATTTGACACTATCCATTGCACATTGCTTTCTTAGTGGAAGGTTAGTAAATTTGTGACGGTTGCAATTCTCAGAATTGCGACCGAAAAATATGCTTTGTTACATTTCTGCATTTAATGCTTTGCAAATTGAATATTGCATTTTCGTTTGGGAACGGAAATGCCTATTTGACACTATCCATTGCAAATTGCTTTCTTAGTGGGAAGTTAGTAAATTTGTGAAGGTTGCAATTCTCACAATTGCGACCGAAAAATAGTTTTGATTTATGGATTTGATTATGATTTCTTTAAACAAATCGGAAATGGGTTTAATATTACTCTTTGTCTTTAATTATGTTTGCAATGAATTCGTCTATAGGGTCGTTCCTAATGTGAGTGTTAGTACTTGTGTTTATATATTTAACTCGCGTCATAGATGGACATCAGCAAAAAGAAATCATACCCTATTTTAAAATTGAAAACGCAAGCCTGGCGGCTGAAAGTGTAAGTAGTGCTTATGGTTCTGATACTGATACTCGCACGTACAATTTTAATTTCGCTGATTCGATTCCGTTCTTTTGGATGTCAAAGATGCATCACAGCTTAGAATACCAATTATTGCAAAAGAGAGTATCAAGAGTTGCCTACTTTGAGCTGCCCCCATTGGTCACACTCTTAATTCGGGGTTGTACAGCCAATAATTGGATCATCTGAAGGAAGCAGCCAACCCACACACATCGATAGTGACTCGTTGGATGCTGTGGAAGTTTGGTTGGGAGGTTCAAGTCCATCATGCATCCACCTTACACTTCACGTCTGTCACCGAGTGATTAACTGTAAATGATTTTGCTGGTGAAAAATTCGCTTCAGGAAAAGCTTGCAAAAATCGACTGTCCAAATTTATTTTGGCAATAGATGCGTTCATTAGGCAAGACAATAAGTTGTCGAACAAAACTGTACATATTTCAACTAAATCGAGTCACTCTACGCTATACAAGACCTTCAATATCATGCAAAAATAAGGTATTTATTTTTACTACACCTTTTATATATTCTAATGAAGTAATAAAACCATCGTAAAAATGGTCCATATAATTCCGTTTCCTTTCAGGCTACCTTTATCTCTCATGTATTGTATTGGGGATCCTTTATGCAAATATGAAAATGGTGTAAGAAAGCTTAAGGGGTTAATAATTTTGCCCGCATAATAGGCAGATTCAAGGTGACAATCTGATGAGTATTTATATGTCTACTGTCTGTTTACGAATGGGCTCACACATGAATCTGAGAAAATCATTATAGCTTAGATGTCAGTAAGCATATGGCCAGATTTACTCTATTTTTTACCTTTGCCTACATCCTCCGACTACAGGCTGTCTGTCTATTTGCCATTTGGAAGCAGACATGAGTGGGTGTTGTTAGAAAAACGTTGTGGTAGATATTTTCAGATACTTGTTTGTCATTATAAGATTACAACATCATCATTTTCGAAGATGGCATTTTGTTTTTCTGTACCTATTTTTTTGCCATTCTCAGCCTTTGTGTGAATATAAAAGATTGGGGTTAACTTGTTTTGATGCCGTAGTTAAAATCAAAGCAATGTTCGTCGCTTTATGTCACATAGACATCGCAAAGTACTTAACCTCAATGTCGTTGTCATTTGTCTATTTTTAGCCGTAAAGCGTTGTTTATTTACTTTACTTTAGACTTATTTACATAACAACAACATTTTTTAACTCATGAATACTTCAGCAGTCAGTCTTCAGGCATAGTTGAATTCCTGCTAAAAGCATTAGCATCGAATTGTATCCAACTGATTACATTTCACCCGAAAATGTATATCCTTTATCTTAACGATGTAGTTGTTGTTACTGTGATTGAATGGTGATCTAAACGTTGTTACTGTGAGTTAACTCACTGATGGAATCTCGGTGTTTGGAAAACGAAGTTTACAAACAATCGAACAATACAAACACGATACACGATTTTCATGCGTTTTATAAACTTTTATCTACGCTTCAACACACACACACACACATACATATGTACGACGTGCGACTACCAATAAATAAAAATTAACAAATAAACAGAAAAATTCTACAAGCGCATTTGTGGGTACGGAGACAAGACAGGGCTGCCACTGCGTAGTGAGAAGACTATGTTCTTGTTTTGGGCAAATTAACTTGGTGTTCACAATCCTTATCTGATTTTAGTAATTATTCCTTTTAAATGAAAAAAAATAAAACTGCGTTTTGATTGTCCGATTTCGAGTTTTTAATCAATGGCGCTTTTTTTGATATTTTGTAACAAAGTTGAAAAAAGTATTACACGTTTTGGCTCTTAAATCATCATTTAAAAAAAAATTACGATTACAAATTGAGGACAGCTACATAAATTAAATTAAAAATATAATATATATATATATTATTTATACATATACAGTCAATATATGTGATAAATTATTGAAATTTCCTTCAAAGACCAATTACCAAAAGTAACTTTTCTGATAAACTGGCTCAAGATAGAGAGTATAGACAATAACATTAAGAATTACTGTCCCCTGTTCTATCTGTGAAACTAGGTATTTTATGATAAATGCATCATCATTAGGCGGAAGAACCCAATGAGAAGAAAAAGAAATCGTGATAATTAGGAGCCAGTAATCCAACAAACGTGTTAGTCGGGGTTATCCTAAGGCCAAAGATATTTCTCACCAACAAGGTCTTAGGTTTGATTCTCAGTTCTGGCAATTATAAAATGTCTAAATGGTGAACATTTTGATACATAGTGCCTTTAAATTTCCATAAAATGTATTTAATTTATAAAAGAATTAATTAAGACAAATGATTATTACAAAAGTTCTAGGTGTTTAACATTGGTAGATCTTATTTGGGAAGTATTTGTATTTGGAAGTATTTTGTATTTTGGGGTTAGCTAAATTTCTCATTCGAATTGTAAGAATTAAAAATAGGCATCTCAGCGGCCATTATATACATAAATATATACTAGCGGACCCGGCGAATTTCGACTCGCCACAATTTAACGCCTTCAGAGAAACTCCCGAGTAATAATAAAAAACAGATAGCTCAAATTTCAATGTGATTTATTTGAATGGAATCGAAATCAGTAGAGAGCATTATGATGAACAATATTTTTTGATTTGTTTTCCGGCGCAAAAACAAACAACGAAGACGGTTGTCCCCAACACGCGAACTGGCAACGTAGAGCTGACCGTACGAAAAACAGGGAGATTAATCCCACAAACTTCCAACGATTGGCCTTGCGATTTATTGATTGTCATCGCAAAAGCTAATCGAATGGGGAACTGAATCCTCTTGAATTGGTATGGAAGATCAGTTGGAGTTATCGAAATTCGTGGGATAAGGACTTCCTCTCCTTTGAATTTGTCCTTGATGATCGTCGCTTGAATCACATTGTTCATCAGTTTCTTGATGGGCAATTGCGTACCATTGCACAATTTCGGATGATTCAGATTCCGCAACATGGGCATGATCGATCCTACCTTCAGCTGTAAATTATGCGGCGGAGTTCCTGGCACATCAAGCGAGTTCAAAAATTCCTTCGGATAGTTTGTTGCTTCATCCTCGTCGGTCACTCTGTCAATAGATTTGTGCGAGTACAGTTTTCCAGCGATTTGACTTTGAATAACTAAATTCAAGCTACCGACGTCCTTACTCTTAGCTGCTGTTATTGCCAGTTCACTAATCCAATCGAGATTTTTATAATGCCGGGGAACACTTTGGTGATGAGTTCCTCCTCCGACAATGTGATGTGATGATTGTGCAACGCGAACTTGTGCAATATGGGCACGTCTCCATTCATTTTGTTCAGCGCGTTCCTCTTGCGTTTAACCTTTAACTACTGTGGTGGTGGTAAATTTTACCCTCTCTTATTTATTTTCTTAATTTACTCTCTTCAAAAAATGCTCCATATATTCATGTAGTCGACGTACACGACGCTGGCCACTTGTAATTTTTTATAGATTAGTGGATATATGTGCTGCAAATGCTTATGTAATATATCAATCTTGTGACGAGTTTGATGGTAAATCCAGAGCAGAATTTTTAAAAAATCTAGGCCGAAAATTGGTTTTACCACACTTGCAAAGGCGAGAGCATAACCAACGACTACCTAAGTTACTTCGAGATAACATAAGTGGCATATTAGGACCAGACTCCGTAACTCCCTCTCCAGTAGAGCCGACCACAGTTGTCAGGAAGCTGTGCTACATCTGCCCCAGTAGGTTAAAGTGAAAGACTACACATGTATGTCTGTTTTGTTGCAAGCCTACGTGTATGGGATGCAGTAAACGCGTATGCATGAATTGTGCAAGTAAGGAATTAGATTAGTAAAATTCCGAAAAATTAATTGATCTCAATTTTTTTTCCAATATATTTTTTCTTTGTTTTCTGTTTTATTATTAATGTTATACATTTGGCTGTGAAAAAATGCCTTTTATGTTTTTGTTTTTTTTTTTAATAGGTTTTTTTTTTAAGTTAACGTTTGTTCCTTTTTTTAGTTTTAAGAAAAGTGAGTTTGAAATAAAATGTTTCTTGTTTTGTTTAAGTTTGATTTTTTATTTTATTACTTTATTCATTTAAAAATGTGTCATCTTATTCCAATTAAATAAATAAAAATAAATAAAATAAATAAAAAAAAAAAAAAATTGTTTGCCAAAATTTTCTAAAAATTAAAAAGGGGTAAAATTTACCACCACCACAGCATATACGCCAAAATATTTCACCTCAGTAGTTAAAGGTTAATTATCACAAACATTCTGACTAATTATTGCACGACATGTATGACGTCCAAGGTTTGATCGTCTAATAGGTGGAATTAGTCAAGCAAATAACTCTCCTTGAAATAGAATAAAGTCGTTGTTGACTAATCCTATTAAAAAGAAAATTTTTTATAAAAAAAAGTTACGAAATGAATGTATCGCAATAAATGTCTGCAATCCAATAAGATGACCTAACTTTTTATACGCAAACTTATTTTCTGAAAAAATGATCGAATTGATAAATATTGCACTGAATTTCAATTGATCGTACTGTTTGTACCATTTACTGATGTGATACGCGATATATGAGTATCCGAAATCAGTGTAATAATAGGTAAAACTCGAATCAATTGCAGCAGGAAATATAGCACATTTGTTTAATAGAAAATGACAATGCGAAAAGTGCACCTGTCAAATTGCGCTCAGCCTAAGTTAACGTATAATATATATTTATCTCGTTAACTTCTCCACCCAAAATTCACGCAAAACATATTTTATCACAATAAATTTCATAATTTTCCGAAATTTACAACGAATTTTCCAACTTTACACAGTCCAAAATCAAACAAATTGAAAATTTTCCGGAATTTTCCGAGTTTTCCACTAACAGTTTTCTATTTTGCCATTCGAAAAGCCATTCCGGAACAATTGCACACAAAATTCCATACAAAAAATCCATTTTCGATTTTTCCGATTTTCCTACTTTTCCGGAGGGTTTCCCCAAAATTTTCTTTCGTAAAAACCTTCTCCAGCCAATTACGAACAACTGAGAAAAAATTTGAGCCAAATCGGCCCAGCCGTTCTCAATTAATGAATTACTATACATTTTTCACACCATTTTTATATATATAGGTAGCTTGATCTTCATGTGACTGAATTAATCGGGATTCTACCTATAATATCCGTTGGCTGTTCCTCTCAATACGATTTGCTCGATGTTCAGGACTTTTAATCACTCGAGAATTTCTTGATCTTGTAGCCGTACGGCCTCTGCGACCAATGTTCATACGTCTGATTGGCGGCATCTCACTCACTTATTATGAAAGTTAATTGAAAACAAAATCAATACTATAATCTAACACTGTTTCTGACCGAAATTCATTTTTATATATAAGAGAAGAGAGAAGAAGAGGAAAAGTAAATGTTCTTCGTTTTTTCTTATAAAAAAAGTTATTGCTGAAATTATACTCACCAACACCTATATTACATATATATTGCACAAAAAATTTGAGCGCACGGTTAATTGTATTTTAAAATTTTCACTTTTTGCAGCAAACACAATAGCACCGAATAAGGCTCGTAAACAATTTTCACAAATAGCACTAATTAGGAACTTTTTAAAGTTTAAGCTTAGGCTAAGTAAAAAAAATTGAGGAGTGAAAAGAAGGCAACATGATTGACAAAGTTAGGTGTTTGAGTTTCTCCTAAAAGTTTCTCATACATAGAAAAATGAGAAGTGAAATAAAGTCAGTATATGAAAAACTTAAATTTTCCTATAACAGGATCAGAAATAATGGTTTTTTTAATTTTTGATTTCTTCGGGTGGTACCACGCCTATTTGCAGCAGAACTTACAATATGTAAACCAAACTTATATACCAAATTTTGTTCACATATTGTTAGCCGGAGCAGAAATAATGGATTTTTAATTTGTGGTTTGTATGGGAGGTACCACGCCCCTTTGTCCAATTGGAAGGAAGTATAAATCTAAACCACTCGGAGCACCACTCAAACGCATACAAAAAATTTTATTCAAATCCGTCACTCCGTTCTTTAGTTATGCTGTGGCAAACACACGCCAAATCAATTTTATATATATGATATATATGAGATATATACATACATATATATACTTGACCGCCATGAAAATCAATGTCAGGTCTGTTGAAAACGCGTTAGGGGCTGAAATTTTGTACGAGAATGTCTCATACTCACATGTTGATCATAATCTTCCCAATATTAAAAAAACTAGCTCATACGATAGTATGTATGCAGTAGTATGCTCACAGTTGAACCTACCTTTAGAAAAATAGGTGTCTATCAGGATTTTTTTTACTATTCGGTCGTTAATTGAAAGCAATGTATGATAGTAGTATATAAGTATATAAGCTTCGGTTCGACCAAGATTTTAGTTTTCGGAGTTTATGATGATAAAATATTTGCTTTCATTTTCTCTTTCTTTCATCCCTTAAATATTTGTACTTCAGGAAATGATTACTTGTTTACGCTCTAAGGGGAAGTTACTGCATTAATTACATAAATCTCGATTAAATCACGGTTTGTCCCTCTCTTTCTGTGTTACCCTCTGAAAGTATGAATGTCGAAAAATCTCTTTCTGTCACCAGTCATAAAGTGAACTAATTTCTACTTTTGTTGTGGGCGGTGGTAATATTTTTGCCCTCTTTCTTGCTTGCCTATTCCTAAGAGACTCATATTGAAAAATTCTTTTTTGCAGCACGTTTATACATTAGGAGGAGTAAGTAAATGCAATTTGTTACGAACTAATGTGCTGTTTTTGTCCCCTTTCTATTTTTATTTACCTCTAAAAGTATGCGTTTTGTTGAATTTTTTTCTTACAGTTCGCGTCTGGTGTAAAAGGGACGTCCATCATAAATGTGAGTTATATTTACATTTTTGCTTTAGGTGATGGTCTCAGGATGGTCCCTTTATTAATTTTTGCGTTTATCACTTCCAATTATGAGAGCCTAGCTTAAACCGTATGTTATACTAATTTGGTAGCCCACTTTGCCCCCTAAAATTAGGAATTTCATTCTTACGATGTGCCTAATTTTTAAGGAGAATATACACACAAATTTCAGTGATTATATCCTTGTTCATTTGCTGTGGCCAATGGCGTCCCTCTCTACAGTGTTTTTTTATCTCTAAAACGACGAATCCCGAAAAATTCCTTGTTATCGCGTGTGTCTGCTCAGCAGAATAAAATAAGTTTTGACCTATCTTCTATCGCAATGGCTCGAAAACTGTAGTTCTGAATCTGAAATTCTTTAATTCCTCAGCGAAGCCATTTTTCCAACGCCTCAAAATTTTTTCTTAGTCACGTCGTTTTCGTTTGAGTTGATTGCTATTGTAGTAATTTTTTTAGAATTCTTTTAGACTTTCTTTATACTGAAATAAATTTCAATAACATACTTAGCAAAAAAGACAAAAAAAAAAACGCAAAATTTTTTAAAAAGACCAGAAAAAAACTAAAACCAATTTTTGCCCGCTAAAAAACTGGGGGGAAAAACTAAATTGACAACACTGCCTGGAACAGTGCACATTTTTTGCATTTTATTGTATACCAGTGGATCTCTAGGACGTGTGAGCGTTGTGAATTTAAATGTATACGCATACAAAGTGGCCTCTGTGATGAATGAATTGGACGAATTCAAATGCTAATCTCGTTTAGTAATATCAGGTCTGCCAACAACATAAAGTTTTGGCATGGTTAAGTCCAGCGTTTCGACCCATCGTTGAATCACAACATTAGTTTTAAGCCTACTAGAGCTGTGGTTTCGTTTTGATTGTTCAAGTTAGCAGAGACACCTACTTGGGAACCGGTTTATTTTCCATATAATTCATTTGTTATTTGAAAGAATTTAGTAACTTTCATTCAAATCCTCGCTTTGCAGGTACTTCAATTATTTTTTAGATCAGTTCATTACGTGAAATTCGCTTTTTACCGTTGAAGATAAAAAAATATGAAATACTTATTTGATTGTCTGCTCAAATTGAATATCCACTATACAGTCTAATCAAATATGACTTTTTGTTCTTTATCGAAAGTGTGAACACCATTTTAGATAGATTTTAATGTACAGTTTTGGACAATCTGGTTAAGGTTAGGAATTTGTTTCAGAAACTTTGAATAACCATAAAGACTAAAGTTCAATTACTAAGTTAATATAAACTTGGATTAGGGGATTTAAAAAGTGTTTATAGATATTCATATCGGTTATTTTGTTAATCTACTTGCTGCAGTAACTCTTCAGAAATCTACTTTTTATAGAATTTGTGTTTATTGAATTTGTGCACAAAACTAAAGACGCTTGTAAAATTTGTGGACCGTTTAAAAGTTTACCAATAATTTTGTTTCCTACGCATTACACTTTTCCATCTATCATACAACTTTTCGGTATTAGTACATCAGTTAGGTTTTTCTTTATATCCTGTTGGGATCGGTACCATCAGTACCTATGCCGAGAAATTTGTTTTAAATCATGTGAACGGGTCTAATAGATTCTCTATTTTTGAAATCTGTAAATGCTGATCTCTTTGGAAATGTAGTTGAAGTCAGGATTACTGGAGTCTGGTTAAAAATCTAAATGGATTTCCATTCCAATCTAAAAAAAATATTGTTCCCTGTCTGTTCTGTTGCAGAGGACATTGCAACGAGATATCTCGAAAAATAGAGCCAGATTGGAATATCGACGTCGATTACCGTTGTAATTTTACGTCAACATAATCTACAAAAAGTTACTGTTTGTTACGGATTTCGGGTTGACGTCACTATTGGTTCGCCGTTCTTCAGAAACGTCGCCGGTGAAGTCATTAACGTCAATTCCCTCGCTGTTGCCGGTGTATGCTGTATGGCAGCAAATTTGTTTTGGTCAAAATTGACAGGCAGGTTTTCGCTATGTGCCACACAATGAACGTCGCAGTGGACATTCTGCGGGATTGGCTTCATATGAAGGTTGTCTCTCGTGAAGTTGACCGAATGAATTGGCAAGTTTTCTGACGTCGTAGGTCTACGCCAATAAGCCGCAATTTACCGATGTCCTTAAAGTCGACATAACCCTGGCCATCGCTCAAATTCAGCAGGATTTAAGCGGCAGAGTTATTGATAATTATATCTATTGAGTCTGCATCATCTTGCAAAGGTGCGGCTGATTTCTGAACGATGTTATATTCCATATATAATTTGCCTTTCAAAGAGAAAAAAAAATAATTTCCCAAATTCCTCACAGACATCGTGTTTTATTCCATTCCAACATCGGATTGCCCTATTTGGAAAAGAAAATGTATATGAAAGGGTAATTGCTATGAATGTGACGGCAATTTCGGTCGATAAGACTGGTTCAATTTGGTTCAGATCCGAATCGGTTTGAAATTGTCGCATGGTCCCACCATCACCTATTGCTGCAAAATGTATATACGTATATACATATATATATATATATAGCCTTTTACAAAGTAAAAAGGTCAGAAATAGAAATAATACTGTTGAATAGCATTAACTTATTGACAAAGTAGAAACTCTGAATTCAGAGAGCTATCCTGTATCAATTGTTATCATCGCCTTGATCATGGTTATGCCTCCTTCAAAAATGTAGTTAAATTTAATTAAGTTATTTCCCTTTGTTGGCTTCAACTTAAACTGAATAGTGATTATCCCTATACCTAGCAAAGGTATCGTCATCTTTATTGTCACTTCTATGGATTTCTTCGAAATGGAAGGAAACGCTTTGGAACTTCAAATTGTTTGGCCTTTATTGACAATTGCATTCAAACAATTTATTGAATTTATTTCATTTGTAACTTCCATTTCTTTCATCTACTCAGATAACAGCTGAATTCGCAATGTCTGATGCATCATTGAGTGTTGCTATAATTTTTCTAAAGAAGAGAAAAACTTGACAAACTATTTAGACTCTGCAAAGGGTTATGATGAGTGGTGAAGCGAAAAAAATTGCATCGGTTACTCAAGTGGGGGTTTTACGAAGAATTTAAGAAATAAAGTTTAAATACAACTCTGATTTTTATGTCCAGCAGATGGTACTACGAGATTTTCTAGTTATAGTTGTGCGCGAGAGAGGCGTAAAGTGGAGGCTATAGCAGCGTGTTGGGAAGTGTGTGGGCATCGTCCCTTAGAGATTTTCTTTTCATTGTGCTTTGACTTGTAATAGTGGTTGCTTGTTAATAGCATTAGTATCAAAAGTTATTGTGTAATAAAATGTTTTCTTACAATTCCTGTTGCCTCTTCTCCGACAAAGCCACAGTCTTGTTGCAGCTGATGTTGCCATTATCAGAGACAGCCCATCCACCTCCATTGCTGCCATTGCCACCGAGCGTTTAGTATGACTATGCTGGCGTTGTTTTGTCATTCCTGCTTACTTAGGATTGTTTTATCCGTCCAGTGTGTTAACGCCAGAATGCCTGAAAAAATGTTGCATAAATCGCATTATTTTAGCATTCATATTCGCTTTTCCTTTTGCTGAAATCTTCTTGCTTCCTCTTCTGGGGGTATTGTGGTGTTCCACAGTTATCCTCGCTTTGCCTTTTGGTCTTATCTTTCGGTCGCATTACATTCGTATTCGATGTCATCTTCATCTTATACAGCCGGATTTTATTGTATTACATGTTCATGTATTTACTATTTGAGCAAAAGTGAATCTGTTTTTTCTTTCCTTCATCCTGTTAAAATATCGTTACAAGCGTTGCTGTTAAGCTATACATTTGTATTGTGCCTTTGACTTTAAATGCGTAATACGATTAAAAGGCACAATGAAATATCTTAAATATGCTTAAAGAGTTGTAAAGATTTTAATGGGGTTTCGACTGAATTTGAGGGACTTCATGGGAAACTGATAAGAATTTTACACTGAAGTAGGATGCTGTTTGCAAGTGAAAGATGTTGAGATTAAACAACATGTTTAAACTGTTGAATGTTCTTAACGATAGCTGAAGAAATTGAAGCTACAACTTATAGTTTAACTACGTGAACGCAGTGATTTTAGAAATCTATTGGAATTGACATTTTTGCGGTGTTAAATGTGATGACTTAAATATGACCGCCCGATTGTTTATATAATATTAATTTATTAATTTATTTAACGTATTTGTTTGATTTACCTTTTGATTTTGTACCCAAGCTTATTTTTGACAGAACCGTTACAATATAAAAAATGCTATTTTGCAATCGGCATGAGTTCAATTGTTTCATTGAAGTTTTCACACTTTTTTCCAATAGAATTAGAAATAAACTGTAGTGTGTTATGGAGATCATATATAGAAGTGCGTTTAAAGCGATAATTAACTTTTTATTAATTTCACAGGGGAGAGAAAGTACTTTATTTACTATTAATATTATTTATCATTATTAAATGTGTTACATATGATTCTCCAGGATGCAAAAATAATATTGAGAGTACAAAGAAAAAAACGACGAACATTACTTAAAAGTAGATTTTTTTCAAGAAATTTTGAAAATGGTTCCAAAAGACTATTGCTGAATATGTATATCGTTGATGGAAAATGTTTCACTTTTTTATGTTGCAGGGCGTTGTTGAAAGTCATTCCTTTGAATGCAAAATTAAGTTATTCTCACTGTTGGATACTTTGTTTTAGATTTATCTACTAATTTGCATTCTAGAGATTTTTCATTTGCCAACTTTTTGAATATCTTTTCACGCTAAATGATGGGTACCAGCTCTTCCGAACCACTTTGAAATTCTAGTTTATTTTAGACAGACATAAAATTTAGGCATTTCTATTTTTGGAATTTCTTTGATTTTACCGATTTAAAACTTTCTGTTCGGAGTCCGAGATATATGCGCATATGTACAGGGTGTCCGTCGGGAAGGTATACTACTTTGTTTTGCAGCCATATTGGTGAACATTAGTCTTGATAGTTCATATTTGGCTGTCGTGAAGTAGAGACGTGGCAAATTTATTATGGAAAAATATTCGATAAACCAACGTGTTTTAATCGTTAAAACATTTTATCAATATCAATCATCGATTACTGTGACGATAAGAAAGTTACGTGAAATTTTTGGGAGAAACAACGTGCCAACAAAACGTACTATTTATCGTGTAGTGAATGATTTCAAAGTAAGAGGGTTTGTAGCTGATAGGGCCAAGTATGGACCACAACGTACTGCAAGATCGGCTGAAAACATTACTGCAGCTCAAGAAAGTGTTCAAAACAATCCATCAACCTCAATTAGATGCCATTCAAAGAACAATTTTAGTCACAATTTTGCACAAGGATTTGCATTTGTTTCCATTTAAAATTCAGTTGACACAAGAGCTTCTTCCACAAGAACATTTACGCCGCTATACATATGCCAATATGATGTCACAGCTCACGCATGAAAAAATCATAATGATAATTTCATTTAAATGGATAAACATTTGTGAATAAACAGAACAGTCGGTTCTGGGCAATGGAAAACCCTCAATTTATTATTGTGTGCAATTTGGTCAGTAGGAATCATTGGTCCTCACTTCTTTGAAGCTGAAAACGGCATAACAGTAACTGTCAATGGGGAGCGATATCGTGATATGATTGAAAACTTTTTAACGGCGCAACTGCATGCTTTGGGCTTGATTAACAGAGTAGCTCTTATGCCATCCGCCTTTCTCCGTCAGAGAAAAATAATTGTCAATGCAGAGTTCAAGTTCTCATAAGAAATTTCACTTCAATAAATTAAGTTAAGAAACATGTGAAGTATATCGGTATTGGTAACGTACACAATTAGCTTAGATTAGATTTTCGTCTTCATGTGGAATGACCCATATATCAAGTTGAATCGACGGCGTATGCGTGAGTGTTGTTCATAGTTTACCTATAGTTACGTATCACATTTTTAATGATAATACAAATAAGGACAATTTTTGGCACAATGTTCTCTATATAAAATCCTTTATTCTGGATGCCATCCTCTAATATTCCCATACCGTCTACGAACCATAACCATTTTTTTCATTAAAAAAAAACATTGAAAGTTTTTGAAAATACTTTGGAAACATCAGAAATTGATTTTCGCAAGTTTTTGAAAATTTATATATAATAAAATGTTAGATAAAGTTTTAAGCTATTTTCAAACACATCCCATTGACAGTCAATGGAGACTTTTCATCAGTTGCAACGACATCTAGAGTCTCGTATTCGAATTTAATGTATCCGGCGTGAGTTACAAAACCGCGTTTCTGTTGCCGTGTAGCTTATTTATGTTTAAAACATAATAATATACGTCAAACTTTTACAGATTACTCACACTCACTGAGAAAATCATTTCTCTCTTGTTTGATAAATATATTTCAGTTACGTAACTTTCATTAAATTAAATTTATGAAATTAATGTAATAAATTGGTACCACATTTCGTAAATATTGTGTTAAAGAAAAACTGACAATTTATGTTTTTATTATTTTGTTTAATTTCGGTTCGGTTTGGTTTTTTTATTTGGGGCATAAATGAATAAATTTTTTTGATGCATCCATTCTGAAAAAAGTTACGAGTAGCCGGCCGGGAGAGAAATATGGATTTTCTAAATTTAGATTTGCAACAATTAACGACTGATTCTGTGCTTTACTTAAAGTGATTGCGAAAACGAGATGCACTGGGAACTGCAGACTCTTAAATTCGATCGTTGTTTCAGAACCAATTAATGGAATTCGTGGAATTAAAGAATTCGTGATATTCGCCATTAGTTTCTCTACACAAAGACTTGTTTCGTTGCATAGTTTTAGTGATTTAGATTTAAATTCCGGAGAAGCATAATCGATGTACCAATTTTCAAAATAAGTAAGTGGAATTGCATCCCCGGTAGTTCTAATGAATTTAGGAATTCCAGGGATAACTGAAAAATTAATTGACGTTGAAGTTTATTCAATATTTGGTGATTTATTTTGTTGAACGTTCGCAGAGCCAATTTTTACTCTTGTAGTTGCTCAAAGTATTCGCAAATACTTTTTTACAACATTTTGAA
>JAHXMU010000037.1:4227115-4281135 GCA_019455685.1 Philornis downsi
CATTTCATTTCATTTCATTTCATTTCATTTCATTTCATTTCATTTCACATATAAATCCATACAGACTAAGAATTGACGTAACATATTTCAAGAAATTTTTGTAAATACATATTTAAATTATTTTTTTTTAAATATCTAAAAAGAATCAGTTTAAAGTTATCTCTAGACATAAAAAATTCTAGGTGTTTCCTGCAATCCCATTTAGGATATTGAATTCAATAAATCCGCGATTCAAAGCACTATGCTGGGCATAATTTGTGGAATGGCGTTTACATTAAATATATAATGATATGTAAGGTGATCTCGGCGGAATATAAAACGCTATAAGCGACAATAATTCAGAACAATCAATTATATTGGCTATTATATCGAATACAAATAACAAGTTATGATAAATATGGCGATATTGCAATGGCTGTAAGCCTAGTTCCCAACATCTGGAAATAAAAGGAGGCACAAAATCACCAAAGTTAATTAAGGAGAGAGGAAATTTCAGAAAGACCCGCTGAATTCTATCTTGGCAAAGGGGACTCCAAACAATAGGTGCACATTCTAACTGTGATCTTAGGAAGTATACGAACACTATTTTTAAGGTATGTGGATCACTGGAATCCTAACAATTTCTTTTAACATAAGCTAATATAGAACAAACTTTAGGGATAATATAATTTATATGCGAGTTAAATGTCAGTGACGCATCAAAAACAACACGTAAATCCATTTTGCATTCAGCAATGAGGAGCGTGTAGTCACCAATTTTGTAAATCAGCTGAATTGGATTACGAGACCTTGAAAATGAAATATGAATACATTTTGATAGATTTAATGAAAGTTTGTTTACGGAACACCAATCACGATTATCTAAACCATTCTGAAGATCTTGTATTAGAGATTTTGTGATATATTTTTAAGTATCTGCATATAAAAGAAAATTTAGAAGTTTCATTTATAAATAAAATTAACAACAATGGTCTTTGCGGTACGCCAGATGTTTGCAAATATGGAAGAGATTCGTAACCACTAACAACGACTTTGCATATTCTATTTGACAAATACGATTTTAACGTCAAGGAATGGAGTCCCATAGATTGCAACTTAGTCCAAAGTATACTATGAAATACTTTATTAAATGCGTTGGCGAAATCGGTGTAAACTGTTTCAACTTAATGCCAAAGCTCACATGATAAAATACAATATCCTGTGAAAATGGTTAAATTTGTTAGTTTTGTGGTAGTTTTATCTGGATAAAATTCATGTTGTTATGAGGATATAATCGATTTTGTGGGAAAAGATAACTTCTTGTAAATTATATGCTCAAAAATTTTCGAAATTGTTAGTTTAGAAATCGGAAATCTTTAAAATCTTTAAAAATTGGTGTTATGAACGTCGACTTCCATTTATCCATAAAAATGCCTCCCTTTATTGAAGAATTAAAAATGTATTTAAGTGCAAAGGTTAGTGACGAGGCACATTTCTTTAGTAAATAAACACAAATCATGTCAGAATCCGAGTTATAGCTGGTTTTTAAATGCATGATTCCGCTGTACACCTCATCCTCAGTGAGTTTTGGGACACCAACGTCTAGCATGTGAAACAAATTTGAGTATCTATCTGTATGGGCCGATGAAGGTACAAAACTTAATTTAAAAAAGTTGGTAAACAAGTTAACAGAATCACTACATGACCTTGACACAACATCACCAAATGTCATGTTTGAATTTCTGAATTTCTAAACCACTCCTTTTCGAATTAACAAAATGCCAGAACTACTTAGGGTTTTTTTTAATTTCATTCTGTTTTTGCAACATAAATTGATTATATAAAAATGTATGTATTTAAGAAATAAAATTCTCTCTGACTATGTAAACATTTTTCATAACTTTCTACATTTTAAGATTCAGTAGACTTTTTATGAAATTTGTTGCGTAGATTTTAAAGTTTTTTTAAGATCTCTAGTATACCACGAATACTTGTAACGTCTTGGGCCCTTCAATTAAAAAATAATTATAACAATCAGATGCAGTTTTATCCGAAAAAATGTCTACCCAATCAACACCTGAAAATAAAGAGCCTAAAGACTCAAAATTACAACATTTAAAGTTAAAATTAAAAGTGTCAGTACTTGTGGAATTATCAAAAAAAAAAAAAAAAAAAAAATGCAAAATCTTTTATTAACGTTGTAAGGAAGTAAACTGTCACGTTACCAATACGCGATCAAACAATATTTTTAAATTGAAATCTCCTAAAACGCAAATACGAGCATTTACTGCCAAATTTTATTCTAATATAATAATATTGAACAGATAGGCGTCAGACATTTCTTCACTACTATTTGGTCGGATATTTCAGACACATAAACATAGTGCAAGACTGCAGCCAGAAATATATACTGTCAACTGATCAAGAAGACTATTCTTACAGTCGATATCACATAGCGAAGAATTTTAACTATTTCTTAATGGTATTCGCACGCCACCACTTCTGGAGAGATCCATTATACTATCATTTCTGTTTTTTTTCTATACACTTTGTAAAGGTTCGTATTAAAAAATTCAGCATCGAAGAGATCAGAATTGAGCCATGTTTCCATTAGGACAACAACATCAAATTCACCCTGACATGAAAAATCATTTACTATTTTAGATTTGGTACGAATTCCAGATACATTACTTTCCAAATTTCTACTGTATGCCCCTAATCCTTCAATCGTTCGAACATGTTATTTGCATGGGCGATGCTACGCCCCTTTGTTAAATCTGTACCTAATGTAGCCTATGTTTCCTTCCTGGACGACATCAATATGCTGTTAAAGTTTCATGACAATCAGTCCATTAGCTTAGACACATATTCGGAATAAATATACAAAGATACAAATATACAAACAGTGAGTTTTATATAAATAGATGGAAAAAGCTTATATACCCCTTTTCGAATTGAACATTTTTAATACATCATAATAATTTTAAACATCATTGGATACATAAACTCATGGTCCTCGGATGATTCAAATTATCCCTGTAATTACTTTCTTCTATTGGAGGTGAATGTAGTACCTTCTTGTGGCTGGATTTCGCTATCAATATGAGAAATGATATATTTTAATTGAAAGGCAGAAGGCGTCCTTTCTACATTTAGTTAAATCCTAAGTACACTTAATTATTCAATACGGTCACGTAGTCGAAAATTGAAGTTATTTGAAAGAAATTTTCATCAACCCAAAACATGCACACAGTCTCGAAGAGAGGTGGTATCGTCGAAAATCCTTTATCTACTCTTGATGAAACAGTATTTTAATTTGTAAATCAGTAATTGTTATTAATTTAGAAATAACACAGTAGTATTTATTACAAGGCAAATAATATTAGAAATTTTGAAGAGCCTTGAAAGGAAAATGCAAATGGAGGCTTGTGCTGAATATGTATTAAATTGCAATTGCTAATTTTAGACGGACTTATTAGAAAGTTCCATAACAGTAATATTACAATATTACATATTTACAATATTTACAATATTACAATATTACAATATTACAATATTACAATTACGAATTCACGAAACTATTGAATGAAACTTCAAACTATTTCACCATAAGAACAGAGATAGGCGAAATTGGACACATTCTTATCGTCGCATATATTTTTATGTGGGTGGACAATTGAATGATTAAACACTCAAAATCACGGTCGAATATTTGGTATTCATCCACAAATGGAACTACTCTAATACATCAGCTCATTAGCTACAGATGCAATCCAGAAAATGTACTATTAAATGTCTTTGAGTATCTACAATCACCTCAGAAGTTGTGAGAAATTTTCCAGAGTCATTGTTGAAAATTAAGCACATGAAAATTTATCATCAGAAATATGCACAATTTTACTTCTATTGCTTACAAATAAAGGTCCGTTTTAACAAAGAACGACGAATTGACCTTGAAGGTGGCTGAGTGCCATGAGCCATTCAAACATCATGATATCAATCGGAATATTTTACAATATAAAAAGGAATTATCGAGGAAATAATAATGGCCCCATTGTTTGGCACAATGTCTTCATATACATCCTGTAGTCTGGCAACTATTTAGCAATACTTTTAAGTTTATTTAAGATGTGTCGTTCAGTATCATTTTGTTCGAGTGGCTTCAAATTGATTTTTAACAACAAAGGAATTTGTGTAAAATCTTGGGTGAAGTAAAGCTTCCCGCCAAAGCTCTGAAAGTTTTTGACGGTGTGAGCCCTCGGTGTGAGAGGGAGATACCCACACATAGAGGTTGTTTACAAATCCGCTATCAGTTGAGACCCCGTGAACAGTTGACTGTTCTCTTTTTTTTTTGATTATTTCAGCTATTTCCCTAACCGTTGCATGGAGATTAACAATAATTAATCTGTTTCCTCGGAAACAATTTCTTTTGGTCGTCCTGAGAAGTCGCCTGTTCGTTACGGAGAAGTCGCCCGTAGACAATCTTTTAAACTATTTCTGGCAAGTTTTTTCATTAGGTCCGTTTTCTTCATAAACAGACTTTATTTTTCGGCTGCCTTCAGCAGCCATTTTTCCTTTTCGGAAATAATACTGCATAAAATGTTCTTTTTCGCTCATTTTTTCCACTGTTTAAAATTTTTTTTTAAGCGGTAGAACACAAATAGGCAATGATAAACAGTTTAGTGAAGGGGTGGGAAGAAGTTATGATAGTGTGATGTATGGTGAATTAACGGATTAACCGAACGAACTTTCCAAACAATCCGATACAAATTGCTTAGGGATCGAACGGACGTACCATTTTCGAGATATAATAATTTTGTATTTTAGCGAATTTTATTCTTTAGGGACGCTTTTAGTATTTGGATGCTCAGTTTTTGTTTTTTTTATCGATTTTTCTATTTGTTGTCTGTTTGGATGATATGTGCTATTTTTCTCGACAGGAAGTTTTTTTTTCGCTTTGAACGACTTCTTTCGGAAATATAAAAATTTTCATATTTAAGCAATTTTCCATTTAATGACTCTTAGAATATTTTTAACCCCATTTGATGTGTGGGTTGCACTTAT
This sequence comes from Philornis downsi, assembly GCA_019455685.1. Taxonomy (NCBI): domain Eukaryota; kingdom Metazoa; phylum Arthropoda; class Insecta; order Diptera; family Muscidae; genus Philornis; species Philornis downsi. The sequence continues at coordinate 4,232,159 of JAHXMU010000037.1, forward strand.
TCCATCTACCTTGAAAATCTCAATTTTGTATTTATTGTCTGGTCAAATTTGTATTTCCTGTTTTTGGGCTTGGATATGAGTTTGTTTGCAACTCACATGTAGGGGACGAATCCGAATTGGGATTAAAGCAGAGGTACAGATAAAAGAGATTGAGTTTTATTTATTTATTTATTTGTTGACAAAGTGGGCAAGCGAGACACGAGAGTGTGACCATTCAAACAATGCCGTTTGTTACTCTTTCTGCTTTTCGACGACCTAACCATTGAGCCACTCTCTGATACAAAATGAAGAGGCACCATAAGTAAAATAATGTTTCACTAACATCGATACAACCTCAAGTAGTCGGCTAAAGAGATAGATGATGGCGATCCCAAAACTAGCCGAAAAATTATTTTAGTGAAAAGTGGCAACCTTTTAAAACATAAGTTTAAAGTTTCAAGGCGTTACGTTATTTGATATTTTTATTTGAGCCATCAAAAGTAAACGATCTCAGCAAATTTGTTTTGGAAAAAATGGTCACAGTTATGTAATTCTATATTTTCATTTGAAAGGTCTCAGTCAAAATTAATAATTTAAATTTCGAATTACTTCGTCACGCGCCTTATTGATCAGATTTAGCTCCCTCGGACTATTTTATATTTCCAAAGTTGAAAAAATGAAAAAGATTTGCCAACAATGAAGAGGAGGTTCTTACTATAAACTAGGTATAGAAACTATTGAATGTCGCTGGAAAAAGTGTATCGAGCTAAAAGGAGATTATGTTGAAAAATATTGAAAATTTGACCAACTTTTTTGTGGTTTCTTTGTTAGGTCGGCTAGTTTTGAGGCCGTCCCCGTACAATATAAAAAGGATGTTCGGGAACAAGTTCTTTTTTGTACTCATGGATACTAATATTACAACTAAGACTACCCATCCAATAGCCTGTTGTATACCAAGAACAAACAAGAAATTCCTTTGTATCCCGTGATGAATGGAATATGAGTGAGACAACACGCGTTTTAGTTTCAGACTCACTGATGCGATTGCCAGTTTAAGAAACTTTTGCTAGACTCGAGGTATTCGTCACCAATCCAAATGTAATAAGACCTTTCAGTATAAAAAATTTAAAAACTAGTTTATTTATAAAATATTTAGATAATGCAATTAATACTTGTGTCTAAGTCCCCGAAATATATTAAGAAAATATTATCACACTTACAGACAAAATTGTTCATTTTATTATCTATCTATATTTCTTTTATTTAAAAAAATATTTTAATTTATTTTATGAATCTAACAGAATCAGGAAAATTTACACCATATGTGTTGTGTGAATTTCTAATTTATATTCTGGCGCCTCGCCGTTGAAAACGCCAGATTATTCTACCACATGCTCCATATTATTTCCCTGTTATGTTTAGGCAGGCATGTGCCTCTTGAACAAAATATCGTCCGCATCATGTTTCAACCTTTTCAACATCTGCATGAAAATAATTTGGAATTGAAGAGAATTTTTCTACCGCCTTTGTTACTGGTGTATGATTGCCCACAACCATTTAATCCTCAATCATAGCAATAAGTAGAGAAAAATTCCGCTTTATCTGCCTTTGTTCTCTGTTTTTCATACTCCTCTTTTTTTAATTTCAATGAATTTTCCAACAATAATGTCTCTTGAATTGCAGATGGAAAATAATTTCTTATTATCCGTTTTTATTCAAAACCACTAAAAAAATCCTGCTTAGCCGCAACAAACAATAACGTAACATGTAATTAAATAGTCGTAATTACATATTTAAATTAAAATTTAATTTTATTGCAAATTAATTACAAAACTAATTGGCGCATCATAATGTTGGCTTATGAACTACATCCGCATTATGTAAATAATTTAAATGTCCATATAAATTGGTCCATAAATTCCGGTTACTGCAAAATTAATATGAAATTCTATGTACTGCAGTCGAAACTTCGCATGGGGCGAGCGATACAAAAAGTGCAGCCTGAATCGTCTGATAATAATGCTCAGTCAAATGCTCGTAAGGCAAATTACATATTAGTAGCATGTGTTGGCAAACATTTTGTTCGCGTGGTCTGCAATAGATTTTCAATCAAGTGTCATGAGCACGAACGCTACCAAATTGCTGCTACAACACGTATGAGCTATAGAAGCATAAATTAAATGTCACCCATGCGTCTGAGGATTATTCTATGACCCAGTTGGATTTGTTTAGTGAGTTTGTAGATTTACTTTTTGTACTGCCAGATATTGGTGGAAATTCTGTGAACAGGAGCTCACTGCAGTTGCCTAGAATGTTGGCACTAGACATACGTAGCAAGCTATGCTACGTATTTGCTTTTAGAACACATTTCACTCAGTCAACCTTATAATGATTTCTTCTTTTTGGTTTTCGACTTTACATGTGTGTATGTATGTTTGTATGAATACGTGGAGACCAACTTCCCGTGTAATCCAAACTTATGCTTATGCTTTGCTTCGAGGCTATGGAAGTAAAACAATTTCCAGAATAAAAAAAAAAAAAAAAATTATTGCATTAAACTTCAGAAAAGAAAGAAAGAAAAAAAACAATAATTGCCAAAAATGAACCGCATTACAAAACACAACTATACGGTTTTGGAAATAAATGGCCGCCTAATGCCCCACCCCCTTCTACTGTATGAAAAACCACAACTTTTGAAAACCATGTCAAAGTTAATATTCGCCTTGTACGTGTGATTGAATGCAAATAATGCTTATCCCTCTTTGTCTATGAATTAGGCAAAAAAGGAAAAACTACACAAAAACTTCAAGCTAAACGTAAGAGGAAGACGAATAAAGAAATGTAAATAGAATAAAAAAATAACAGAACATCATTAATTTTTAATTAATCATCCTCAAAAAACATTTGGACAATTGTTGGTTTATAGTTGATTACTTTAAGTTACGTCCACAAAATAATGACTGCAACTAAATTTAGTTTTTCCTCTATTAGTCTTAAATACCAAATGAAAATGTTTAATTTAGTTCCGAAAAACTGCTGATATAAAGACTTTAAGGCAGTGCAAATAGCCCTATATTTACCTATACGTGAGGATTAACTAAACAAAATTAATCATACGGCTTAAATGGACAATACAATGGACGTATGATTAATATGAATATAAAGTGGAACGAAAGTGTTGGACGGGGATGATTTCTTAACTGAAGGATAACAGCACAAGACTGAAATACAACTCTCAAGATGTAAAGTGTAAGTAGACGTTGATTATTGCATTTCCTATAGCACGTGAAAAACGCGTATATTTGATATTCTTATTATTGATTGTGTTAAAAAATAAGCTACATTATTGCCTTTACTGAACATTTCGTGATACACTCATGTAATACATTTAAAATTGTCATATAATATAAAGTCTAATTAGATCATAAATGAGACGCCTCACTATGCTTCGCAAAACACATTTGTGAGACCGTTATATGCAATGTAAAATAGCAAAGGTTTAAGAGATGACATATAATCAACTCATTGGTTTCGAAGCACATTGGTTCTGAACATTACCTTTTGCTCAAAATCTTGACCGACTTACTGTATTTTTGGCGCAAGTCTCTCGTATTTGCAATAAATAATTATGAAATGGATAAAGAGGAAAAAGCGGGATATTTGCAACGAAGCAGAAATTGTTGTCACAGTTCCTGCCTGCACTTTTAGGAAAAAATTTAAAAAAATTTACTTAACGCAGGTTTTTTTCTTTGCGTTTTGTTATGCATCTTTAAAAAGGAGTTAAATATTTGCAAGTTGTTGTATTTACACAAATCTACCGTATTTTCCCATATGTGGAAGGTTTAAATATCTGGTGACTGAATCATTTGTTTTACCTTTTCACCCTCATCCAAGCGTGACATAAAACGTAATTTAAAGAGTTTACCGACTATTTTCCTGCCTTTCCTGGTCAGCCATAACACCTGGGAACAACTCGGTTTGCATTTGCTCTGCTAATTAATCATGCGTCGTTCATTCGGCTGAAATTGTACAAGATGATGAAACGAATTCAATACATATTTAAATAGCCCCCAAATGGTCGAAAAATGTATAGGTAATTAACAAGATAAACTATACTATACAGGCATATATTTAATAATGTCGGTTATTTTCAGAGGGACTTGGAATATTAAAAATTTAAAGAGGTGAGGAAAAATTCGGTTTTCTGTTATTAGAAAATGTTCAATGGTTAGTTTTAAATCGGTTAATAGCTACTCTTTATCAGCCCTTATATTATAGTCATAAAAGAATAGTAGTCACACTGACCTTTTTCTTGAAGTATATGTTGCTAATTTACTAGACTAGACTTGTCGATCGACTAGTCGAAGTGAGCTCATTGAATCTGAGAAGCACTCGTATTATGGGATGGGATTATGGGACTTAATTATGGAATGCAAGAGAATTTGTATTTATTTGAGTGTGTTGCTAATAAGACTCAATGCTAACCTACAAATAGTTGGAATTACAACAAATTATTTTAGTGATTCACATATGAATAAATCCATAAGTTCTAAAAGTTGATAATAACATAACTTTCTACAGTTGTTGTTCAGTGTTAGCTCAAAGTTGTTTTTCGACAAATTTTTCGGTAAAAATTTTAAGAGAATGCGGAATCAGGCCGCATGCTCTGGCGCCTACCATCCAAAGATCATATGAATCCCCAAAAACTGTTACAATGCAACGTTTTGTTTGTATCGTTTGTTAGATTCACCTTATGGTTTTTTTTTTATAACTTTTACTCAAATGAATATTGAAAATGTATCATATTAACTGTATTCATATTAACTGTATTTCTTTAAGTGACTCATATATGGATTGAAAATGGTCGTCATCGGTATCAGCTTCCTAGTACCCCGTGCACATTTCCCTTTTTCTTAAACATCAAATTTCCTAAAATCCTTTTTATAGCTTTTAAATAATAATGAATAGTAGTAATAATGTAATATAAGGATAATATGAAAGATAACAAATAAAAAGATTTATTGCTTTCTTTACCATTGAAGTTGGATCATATTAGAAAATAATTGGTACACAATTTGAGGCAAAAGTTAACTTATGTTTAGCTCATGATACTTTCGCTTTAGCAAATACACAATTTTTTGTAATTTCATCAATTGTGCGATGAAACAACATCAAAAAAACCACACAATGCTCATTATCAAGCATTTGATTATCTTAATTTGCTTCTTCAAAAATAATTTTTATCAACCTTCACACAGAAGTGAATCTTACATCTTTTGTTAAAAACATATCAACTTTATACATAAACGAAAATTACGAATAATCTTAGCTATATCTTAAAGGATTGCTATAACTAAATTTACGAAATAATAAAAATATTGGTATACGCGCTTACAAACAGATTTAATATTTAAGTTGTACACTGGAAATTTTAGGCAATTTTAGTATCGTCAAGATTGCATGCTTTTTTTTTGCGAAATAGAAATTGTCGTTTTAGTGCTCTTTAATTTTTTTTGCTGACTTTGTAAATCTAGAATTTTGCGTATGAAAATTTTTGTATTTAATCAAGTTTTTAAACTGGTGGCTTAATTTTGTATTTTCTCTATTTTCTGGTTGGAGACTACTAACTTTTTTAACACCTACCAAATTTCAGAACACATATTTGTACTTTAAAAATATTCATAAATTCATAGATTCATAAATTCATAGAATCATAAATTAATGGATTCATAGATTCATAAATTCATAGATTCATAAATTCATAAATTAATAAATTCAACAATTCATAAATCCATAAATTTATAAATTCATAAATTCACAAATTCATAAATTCATAAGTTCATAAATTCACAAATTCATAAATTCGTAAGTTCATAAATTCGTAAATTCATAAATTCATGAATTCATAAATCTATAAATCCATGAATTCATAAATTCATAAATTCATAAAATCATAAATTCATAAATCCATGAATTCATAAATTCATAAAATAATAAATTCATAAATTCAAAAATTCATAAATTCTCAAATTCATAAATTCATTGTTTCAAGGATTCAAAGATTTATAGGTTCATAAATGCATAGATCCATAGATGCATAAATTCATAGACTCATAAATTCATATATTCATAGTTTTATAGATTCATAGATTCACAGTTTCATAGATTAATAGATTCACATATTCTCAGATTCATAGATTCATAGATTCTTAAAGTCATAAATTCATAGATTCATAAATTCATAGATTCATATATTTATAGATTCATGTATTCATAGATTCATAGTTTTATAGATTCATAGATTCATAGTTTTGTAGATTTTACTTTAGTTAAAAGATACACCGCTAGAGTTAAATTATTTTCCAAATCGGACATTTTGGAAGCATGTTCTATTTTAGCGATCTCCACAACCAATAGAATTTAAAGCCCGGTTTATGAATCTTCGACGAGTCGAAGATTCTTTCGGAATGGCTCTCGTTTTGTAACCACCATCTTGTGGCTCTGAGCTATTTGACTACGATAATGGCTGGGGAATGGTTGTAGAGAGTAAGAGAAAGGAGAAAAAAAACTTTTAGCAAGTGAGACAGAAGAATGAGGGCATTCCATCAACGACACTTGTCATCTTCTCCACTTGCGAGATTAAACAACATCACAACAACGAAATAATAATGAAAATAAAGTAATGTTTCACAACTGTCGCGACAGTAATCACCCCACCAATACACACACACAAAGTAAAAAATGCCATTTGTTTACAGTTTCGAGCGTGCTATAGGTCAAAACAAGAATAGATCGAAAGCAAATTTCTTATATATTATGTTATGTATGATTTCGTGTTTTCACTGAGGCCTTAATTTTGTTCATCACAGTGGGATGTACGCCGCCCACTTATTCTCATAGAAAATGGCGATGAGCCAGATTTCAAACCCAACCATACGTAGCTTTACTTCCAATAAACATTCATATAAAAACTCACAATATAATCCAATGTGAGAAGGAGCAACAATAACCGATTCATCGAAGTTAATGGAATCGGTATCCGTTTGAATCTCCCTAAAGGATGCAATAAGATTCGTAGCTGCAGGGTCGAATTATGTAAATGAATGAAAAATGTATACGAATTAAAAGTTTGGCGACGTGTTTGTATTTAAAAATGGTTGAATGAAAATTAAAGCTATGAAATAAAAACAATTTTTTCAAATATTCGATTTTAAGGCCACACTAATTTGTCTGCGGGATTGTGGCAGGTTAAAAACAAAAAAAAAAAAAAAAAAAAATGAATGCAGGTATACAACTTTAGCGATTGTGTGGTTGTGTAAATATTTGTGCATGCATTTTGTGCGTTTGAGGAAAAAGATAATTAATGAAATTTTAACATAAATTCTGACACTGAGAATTACTAACGTTGAGCACACTAACATTGAGCACACTTTCCACGGTATTGAAAATGCACGATATTTGCTACCTTTAGATATAATGTAAAGTTACAGATTTTTACCAAAAAAAAAAAAAAAAAAAAGAGATTCCCAGCCCAAAAGCCCACAATGGCGTTTGAAAGGATTGTTAACATTTTACCCAACAGATGGGCGGATGCACTTCCTTCGAGACGTTTTCCAGAAATTTTAGATTCGCTCGTGGAAAAAAGTCGAAGTTTAGTTGGATAATTTCTCAGCTTACAAGAAAAAACAATTTAAGTCGGAATTTTGTTGCTTTGAGTATTAAACATTTTTCAAAAAGTCGATATTAAGATATTAAGAATTATGAAATAAATAATAATAATGAAAAAAACGATAAAAACTAAAAAATAAAAACGTACTCTCGCTTACATCATTATTTAAAGAAATAATGTATAATTATATATGTATATAATATGTAATAATTTTACACCATAAATTGTACGTAAATACAGGGTGGCGCAATAGAACGTGCACATTTAAAAAATAGATTAAAAAATAAATACAAAAGGTATGGTTAAAATAAATCTAAGGCATTGTAGAGTAATAAATGGAGTTTATTTTTTAAAAATAACATCATCTAAATGGTGACCCTCTCTACGACGGCACTCCTCTAACCGCAAACGAAAATTATTGAAAACTTTCTTTAGTAATACTGCTGTAATGGCTGCCATTCCACCACGGATATTCTCCTTGAGCTGAACGATGTTTCTTGGATTATTACTGTAGAGTTTGTGTTTGAGGTATCCCCACAAAAAAAGTCAGGAGGCGTCAGGTCTGGACTACGTGGGGGCCATGGGATATCACCTCTTTTCGAAATCAGTCCAGGGAACATCTGTTTCACCACCGCCATGGAGTCATTTGATGTGTGACAGGTAGCTCCATCTTGTTGGAACCAAGTTCTGGAATTCACTATTCTTGAACTTTCAATTTCTGGAGCCAAAAATTCGTCCAACATCTCAACATAGCGTTCCGTATTAACCGTGACGTTTTGACCTCGCGCATTTTCGAAGAAAAAAGGACCAATTATTCTTCTACCAGAGATTGCTGCCCATATTGTCACTTTAGGACTATGCAATGGTTTCTGGTGTTTGATTTGGGGATTTTCACTGTTCCAGTATCGACAATTTTTACGGTTTACGAACCCATTCGTAAGGAAATAAGCCTCGTCAGAGAAAAGGATATTGTCAAAATTGGGAAATCGATTAAGCATTTCATTAGCAATTGCGAGCCTTGCTATGAAGTCAGACTTTTTCAATTTTTGTGTTAATTGCAGCTTATATGGATGCAGTTTAAGATCCAATGTTAAAATTCGTTGCGAACTACGTCGCGATAATTGTAAAACAGACGATCTCTTGCGAGTCGACATTTGTGGATTTCCTCGTGCTGACTCCATAACTCTCTCAACATTGTCTTCGGTCCTAGATATTTTAATTAAATTAGCACTCGGAGCTTCACTAATTCGCCGTAGTCCATATTCAGCACAATATAGTCGCCTAGTAGCAATATATGAACGAGAGTTCTCGTAAAATACGCGCACGCAAATGCACGTTTCCCGTCGAAGTGATTCATAGCGACTAAAACTCCATGAGCCCGCCAACCCAACGATGTAGGCGCCCCCCCGCCCGCGCTTTTTCTACCCCGCAAAAAAAGATGATGCAATATGGACGTTCTATTGCGCCACCCTGTATGTGTCCAGCTAAGGGCAACAACCATAAGGAGTAAATTAGATTTTGTCTTGACTCCACTTAAGTTGTTTTTGCTTGTGGCTACAGATTTTAACAGCACTTGCACATGCAATTGTATGCGATGAACTTAAACGTGATTGTACATCCTCTTCTAATGCATATCTCTCGAAACATACCGTTGATTCCAACTAAATTGATGAAATGTTTCAATACATCGACGCGCGAAAGTGTAATAGCTTAAGATCGTAGTCGTCATGCGATATGGCGAAGTTATTTGTATTTTAAAGAAATAATTGTACGGGGTGCGGTACAAATTGCGCTACTGTCAACTGTCAATGGATCCCGTTATTTACAGATGTTGATGGAGTTTATTACCCAGACAGATTCCAGCAAGATAGAGCAATTGCACACTTGGCGGAGCTCCAACGAAAATTCCCAATCAAAATAATATTTAGAAACTACACTTTCTGCTGTCCTCCAAGGTCACCCGATCTGACTGCACCATACTTTCCTTTATGGGATTAGGTCCATCAAGAGGTATACAAAACGTGATTGTGAGGAATTTGACTGAATTGAAGCAGTCCATTAAAATAATATTTGAGGCGATCCCGCAATGAATAATTTTCTGACCGGGTGTCGTGCATGCGTGAATGAATGTGGAGGTCATTTATTGTCAATTAGTTACATAAATAAAATTGAATTTTCTATAACATAAGAAAAAAACAAAAATAATTGAAATAAATTGGTTAAAAAAAGTTATTTGAATTTCTTGTTGTAGTACAATTGATACACCATCCTGTATATAAAAAAAGATGTCTGATTCACCGATTTCAAAAACATAGTTGTATATTTTTTAACATTATTCGGCTTAATCAATGTTATGAACGAAACAAATGAAGAAACGAAGTGCAAGCAATGGACAGAGCGGACCATCAGTAAAGAAGGGGAAGGTTATTTCTTCGGATTTAAAGACGAGGACCATATTTTTTGGGGATGTACGCGGCAAAATTGGATCTATTACATTTCATCGAAACAAATGATCAATGATGATCATTAAACAGTTTCTTCAACTATTTCAAGAAAAAACTTCCCTATAATAATAATAATAAAATTTGCCAGATAATTTGTCGTGATATCTGTAGAGCTAGAACCGAGAGTTAGAGACCCAAACTGTTATCAAAATATTGTTACAGTCTATTTAGAAAACTGTGGAAGGTATATTAAAAATATTGATGCGTTTTAAAAAGCCAAGCGTCAAGCGAAATTATAATAATTGTATTGCTACCGTTTTATATCAATGCAGGAAAACGCAGTCATCTAAGCAGACAAAAACTCGTGTCCTGCGATATGATATGTGGAAAAGTACTACACAGCCAACTTAAAAAAATAGTTTCCAGCTTAAAGACTACTATTATCGTTTATTTGTGTACGAGTTTTTAGTATACAGATAAAGGGCAAAAATTAGCGTTTGGCATTGCTAGGAGAATGCAATAGTTTGTTAGAGATTAATGGTTGTGGCAAGTATTGCGATTCTCGTACTCAAAAAAAAAAAAAAAAATCGAGTTCATTTTAGCCAAATAGCTTCCCTCCTACTTTTCCTTAACTGTTTTGTGATTTCAATGTCATGTCTGTTGTGCTCTTATCCTTTGTGATATTTCATAATAACTTCCTTTGAAAATCTCAACAGATTTCATGTGTTACTATTTAAGTGCAGACACTGCCATTGTCGACGTTGGTGTCCTTCTAATCTACTACCCTGTGCCACTATAAAGGACACCTGACAATCCGTCTTCGTTTGCTCTTGAATGTTTACACAATCACCAGCATGCTGTAGGGCAAACAAATAAATGGCCTGTATTCTGCTGCCTCATCCCTCTGCGAAAAATGCAGTCCAATTTGTGTGCAGTGGTTGGCCAATATATTGTAATGTAATTGTAATATGATGCTATTATCTGTACATGTATGCGTGTACACTTTAATAATATGCGTAAATGTATGGGCATGCGTTGTCCTTAACGTGTTTAATGAAATTCATTTTACTCCTTCCTCTGTTAATGAAAGATAAATTTGAAAAACCAATAATTTTATGCGCCACCGTAACCGTAAATTGTGGCCTCGCACATTGGGGTAGAGTGCAGGTCAATTTAAACGTCTAGTTACGAGTACATTTCTGTTAATAAAAGTTTTTCAATGGGAATTCTGCATTGTCATTTTCCTGATAAATATCACGATTAACAGTTTATTCATTTGGTCAAGAAAGCACAAAGAGTTGATCATTTAGAGAGAATTGTCGAAATTGTTTTTGTCGCTGTATTGGCACAAAGTATAGAACAAAGAATTTGTCTCAACTTTTGCATTCCAAATGTCATTTCATTTGCCGAATTCTTAATCAACGCAACTCAGTTTAACATCGATAAAATAAAAGAAATAGTGCCTGAAAATCGTCATTTAAGCTCGAGGTGGCGACTGAATTTTCTGTGTCTCACAGATCATTTGTAACAATTTATAAGATCATTTGGGTATGAAATAAATTGCAGATTTTCTTCAGCATATGGGCCGCTGAAGATATACATACCAGAACGGGCAAACGCGTTATAATTGGAGATGAGAAATGCTGTGTTCCAACTCAAAACTGAAAAACTATGTCAAAGTTGATCAAAAGTCAAGGCAATGTTGATTATTTTCTTTGATTATTGCAGTGTTGTGCAGTCAGAAATTTATACCGTAGGGGGTAATATCTGAGCGTTATGTGGCTTTTGGTAGAACGAATTGGTCGAAAGAGGTCAGATTTATTAAAAGAAAACTCCTGGATTTTGCATCATGTTCCTTGGATTTTCATTTAGTTTAATGATGTCAATTTGTACTTTGAATATTTGATTTCAATCGCATACGGGGGCTGTACTAAAACTAGCTGACTTGACGTATAGATGGTGCCAGTAGTTTGAAAAAATTATTATGGCGAAAAGTGGCAACCTAATAAAACATATGTTCCAGGTTTCAAGGCGCCACGTTATTTAGTATTTTTATTTGAATTTGTGAATATGGAAAAAATTGGTCACCTTTACGTAATTCGATATTTCCGTGTGAAATGTCCTAGTCCAACCAATATTAAAGCCGAGATAGGTTCTACTCTGGGGGAGTTCGATTACGACTGAAAAATATCGAGGCCGTATGAGCAGGTCGTATGAGTGGTCGACCAGATGCTGTTAAGAAAATTCACAAAATGGTATCGAATGGTCCTTGACTGAAGATGTGTGAGGTAGCTGAAATGATAGGCATTTCGAAAAGCCGTCTATATCGAATATTGGCCGAAGATTTGAAGATGTGACAGCTGTGCGCAAGATGGGTGTCGCGCTTGCTCGATAGAGTAAAAATAGCGCCGTTAAGATTTTTCAGTGGAGTGTTTGGCAATTTTTCAGCGCAAAAAAGCCGAATGTTTGCATCGTTTTATAAGCATGGATGAAACATGGGTCCACTGCTTTACACCTGAGACAAAAGAACAGTCAGTCAGTTTATATGTTCAAAAGGAAATTTGGAAAATAACTTTTGAATTATTTCAATTCAATAGCCTTAAAGTCTATAATATTTCTTTTCATAAATCCCAACATAGCATAAGCCTTGGACGTTGTATACTCAATATGATTAATAAACTATAATTTCGAGTCAAATGTGATGCTCAGACCATCATCTTCAACAACTCTATTAAGACTTATTCCTAATAGAATAATTGTAAAAAAATGATTATTAATATGGCACCGCTTTTTTAAAGCTGTGAAAACCCTTTGAATCAAAACAGATTGATGTAAACTAGCAACTTTATGAATACAACTTTAATTAATCAGCAAAAAGAGTTGGTTTGTAGAACTTTAAATCATCAGGTAAATCGTTAGTAAAAATTAGGAATAATAATGAGTCGAAATGTATTCCTTGGGGAATTCCCGAAAATGCCATGCATTCATTTTAGCAAAAAGTATTCTATTATCTAAAAATTTTTGATAAATTGCAATAACTTACCATATACACCAAATATTGTACAGTAATATATCATGGTTTACAGAATAAAAAAACCTTCACAAAATCTATATAAATGACATTTACCTATAATTTATTTTCTGATCGATAATACGGTTAGATTCGTACAAGTTGATCTACGGAGAAAAAGCCCACGTTGGAAAGGAGAGATACTACTTGACACATGATCAAAAAGTTACCTTTTTAATATTTTATCAAATATTTTAGTCAAGACACATTATTTCACAGTGAGCCTGTAGTTTAAAATATTTGTTTTGCCACCAGACTTAGAGATAGCGACCACACTGCACACAAGAAATGTGGCTACTCTGCTGCGCATAATCAATATTCAGTCCCCGATAAAGATAGGCAGAGGAAAAGGAACTGCCAATTATCCCTCTGTAAGAAGACGAGTAGACACCGTCTTCAATTACGTGTCCTTTATTAACGCACCGACTGTATCCTCTTTGGATGACGGTAAACAGCGTCTGCATGCTAGATTAATGGCCGAATATTAAAGAGGGAACACTTTAAATCCTTCAGCAGGCAACGGGAAATCACTGGAATGGTATCCCATAAAAACTATGCATCTGTGAACATAAACAATCAACGGTCCTCAATCTCCGGAAATACGAGGGTGTTAAGAACAAACAGAGGTAAAATAAAACAAAACCTTAATATCAGCGCGTGGAAAGTACGAAGTTGTTATGAATCTGGAAAGTAAGTTAATTGAATATTGATGTACTTGCTGTTTGCAAAACTCGGCCATATAGTGGACAATTCGTTTACTAAAATCTGAAGATGGTTTATTCAGGTAACCTGAATAGAAATCAGAGAAGTGGCTTAGAAGTCATTGTGAAAAACTATATGGCGAAATGCCTAACTGGCTTTATACCTAAATCTGACAGGTTAATGCTTATACAAGTGGAAGTAAGACCATTAATAATAAATATTTTTATGAGGATATTAAAAACCTAATGAATATGACAAAATGCCACGAAATAACAAGAATCTAAAAGGTGATTTCAAACCTAAACTGAGGCAGGATGTGGTGCCTGGTATCACAGAACAATATGATCTAGGAGAGAGAAATGATAGAGGTTACAGGCTGATCCAATTTTGCCAAGAGTAAAACGTGAAGATAACCAACACAATGTACTTTTGCCTTCCCGCTAGGAGACTGTATACCTGGAAATCCTCCCAGGACAGAAGAACAACCATAATTCGAAATCAAATAAAATATACATTGATTGTCAAGCGTTTCTCATAGTTTGTAATAAATACTTCAACATATCCAGGAGCAGGAGTTCCATCGATTCATAGTTTATTGATGACGAAGTTAAGGAAAAAATTTGAAGAGAAAAATTCATAAAAAACTCGATGTTCAAAAACTGATGAAATGAACCAGCAATTAGAACTCATAAGTCAAGAATTTATTAAAGCTGGAGAAAATGAAAACATGTGAAAATCTGCAAAAAAAATAACTAAAATCAATCGCAGGCAATAATCTAGAAAACATAAAAAACCCCTCAACGGAATGGATGACAAAAGATATATTAGATCTAATCGGAGAACGTCGCAAGCATAAAATCTGTAATTACGAATTGTACAATGAGCTAAATAAGGAAATATAAGCGGTTATACGGATCGTGAAAAATGATAACATTAACAAACAACGTCAGGAGATCGAAAGATTGCAATAACTGCATGATTTTGATTTACGGCATTTTTTTAATCTTCAAAAAAAAAAAAATTAAGAAACAACCGGAATATACATAAATTAGTCCCGAAAATACTACATAACATCACCAACGAAGCCATTTTTGATACTTCAGAGAAGCTGACTATGTGGAAAGATTACATAAATCTACTGCTCACCGAGAACAGCCGATCTAACTATGAAATGCTGATGTATGAACCGTAAACAGGAACAAGCAAGAAATTAAAATTGCAGTAAAGTCTGTAAAAGTTAAAAAAGCCTGCGGTTTTGATGAAATTCCGTCAGAAGTGCTTAAACTAATAGATAGCGATAACTCCTAACAAAACTATTTAATTTTATGTATGAGATGGGTGAATATCTACAAAATTCGCTCAGATGAACATTTGTAACCAAAAAAAAAAAAAAAAAAAAAGAAACCATCCAAAACATTGCAATGGCTCATTAGCCTAGTGGACCTGAAAATATTCCTCAAAATAATTCAATGTGAAAAGGTATTGAGTGCATCCCAATTTGGTTGAAAGGAAGGAATGGGTAAACGCTTAGCTCTTTTTTCGCAACAAATCCTAATCCAGATATGCAAAAACGCACAAAAAATATGTTTATATGCGCTTCATTGATTATGAAAAAGCATTAACAGACATTCTTACATTTATTGACATTAAAGAGAAGGAAATTTGTTGCATCAAAGACTTATTCTGGCACCAAATAGCACGTGTGGAAAGAGTGATCGGCTTTAAATATCTCACCGTAACAATGGGAGATTTCGAACAAAATAAAATGCCGAATTGAAATGGCAAGACATGCGTTTATTAAGTACAAAAAAGTTGTTATCAGTCAAGTTATAAACATTCGAACAAAGTAAATGTGAATAAAACACACACATAAAGCTATGTTTTTTGTGAAACTTTTATTATAGGTACACTATAATGCTTGGACGTTATCATTATGTATGAAATACAATGTCATTTAAATAACCGCCTTTGGATTGATTGCAGCAGTGGATCCTTTTAATAACTTGACGAATGTTAGGCTTGAAATACTCCAGCATTTGGGGATTATCCCAAATGGGGCCGCCACAAAAACAAGTCTAACAGAATTAAATCGATATGATCTTGGCGGCCAATTGACCTCGCCAAAACGTCAAATTACGCTTCCTGGATACTTCTCATGTAATAAAGCCCAAATCGCATAGTTCATAATCTTCAATAACAGGCCAAATAAAGTTGGTTATCATACGGCTAAAGCGCTCTGAACTGAAATTCGGATTATCCACCACAATTTAATTCACAGTAGCGATATTTTCGGCGATGTTGCACAGACCTGGCAAAATTTGTTACGCTTTCAGTCGCTTTAAATTTCTTTATAATTTTGCCAATTCCTTGCACAGTAGATCGATTATGATGATCACAATCACCTCGAAATGTACGAAAAGTGTCAACGCTTAAATCACCACATCTGTAGTAAATTTTAGCTATTTTTACGCTTTCTTCGGCTGTTAAACGATCCATATTTGTAAATGTCAAACCTTTGACTAAATAAATAACACTTCAGATGGTAGGTGACAGCTTGCCAGACCGGCGGCTTTGAAACCACTAAATGGATAACCCTGTGGATGCATAATTAAAATACCAAAGACGAACTTTGTATCAAACAATGAAACACTACAGATGAAGAGAATTCAAATATACAATGAAACAACGAAAGACAGCATATCTTGGCCACATAATGAGAAATTAAACATATAAGCTGGTCTAAAACATCATCGACGGAAAAATTAAAAGAAGATCTGCCAGATGAAGTAAGGATAAGATATAGGCTAAGAATATCCAAGAATGGACCGGTATTCATGACGTTGTAAACCTCCCAATCGAAAAGTAAAGGGACGTTTGCAGAAATGATACTCTATTTATAAATTTATTTGAATAATAATAAGATATGTATTTGCAATGGTTGCCTAAAATTCGAAAAACGAATAGGCAAATAAAAACGAAGTAGAAAATTGATGGAACTGAATCAGTAAAAATATATGAAGGATAATAGTCTTTTCAGAGCTCATGGTGTGATTTGGACGCTATTGATTCTATAATGTGTCTCAGCAATTTCGGTCGACATCTGTTTCAGGTATGGCCAAATGCAATCCTGCGCCATCATCATGATTTGCAGGTTTCTCCATTTTACTGGTAACTTTCTACGGAGCGTAGTTTGTACTGTATGGTAGATTGCACATGAAATAAATTTTTTAAACGCAATTTTCCAATATTTTTTTTATATGAAACCATTTAGTTGGTTACTTAATTTACTAATAAGTGATAATAGTCGAACAACCATCTAGCTGTATCAAACTTTGGTTCTGTTAGCCTTTTTGTAATGCATGAATGTACAGCTATGGTATTGGGGGGGGTCAAGTATAACGAATAGATGGAAATACTGCAGAATAACAAAATTTCGATAATGAAATCGTTGAGAAAGACCAAATTAATACAAATTAATTTCTATGTGCAATTCGTAAGTATTTCGTAATTGATTCGATTTATCGTCATGCTAAAGAGATTTAGTATAAACATATGCCAATATTCCTTACTGTGGCCAAAATACACCTATGCTGCCACACATGAGCTTGTTGCTGCGGATATTCCCGAATAGGATAAACACTTGAATGGATAGTGAAATTCAAATGAACATTGTTGAAATTTTCCAGGTACGAAATTATTGACATTCAATATAGAGGAATGTGTTCACACTCATACACACACTTGAATATATAGACGTAGACGTGAACGGTCGTGTTTTCACTGATTTGTAGTTGATCACAAAGTCAAATTGAAGCCTTTAAAGCTTTCTAACGTTTTACATACATATGTATACTAAACAAAATAAATAACAAGAGTTATGTCATTAACCGTGCCCGGATTAGTATGCAATCAGTGCATTATAAAATTAATAACCAAAAATATGTAAAGTGCAACAATTGCAACAACAACTACCACTTCAGTACATGTACTGTAATCTCTGAGAGCTCATATGATGGAATGGGTAGTGAGAGAAAAGCTGCATGGAAATGTAAACCGAGGAACAAATCTCCCAACAATGCTTACCAAAGTTTTGTGTACAAGCTCAACAAAAACAACAAAGGGATGAGGACGGCTCACCATGTGTGTGTCTTCGACTGCCAACAACAGCAACAACCCAAGTTTACTGCAATCAGAAACAGCGTCAGAAATGACGGAAGTGAAATTTGCAATGCAGCAAATAACAACAAACATGAACGCCCTCAGTATGACTAACAACGAAATGAGAGATCAACTGACAAATGCTCTCACAAAGGTAAATGAGACGGTAGCTGTATTGGTTGAGCAAGTAAATGACTTGAAGGAGAGAGATCAAGAAAGATCAAAACAATTGTTGGAGATGGACAAACGACTGGACCAACTTGAGCAAAAGGCAGTAGATAGAAATATGGAAATAGCTAATGTCAGTGATGAAAAAATAAAGGCTGAAAATGTGATTAAAAGTATAGCAACATCGGTGGGAGTGGAAATTAGCGATGCAAGAGAAACAAAAAAATTATTATAGAGTTCTCTTCGATGAATAAAAAAGAGAGTTGATGAGAAAATTAAAAGGCCATCGGATTGGAGCGAATGTTGTAACAGGAGGAACTGACAACAAGAATAATTTCATCTACATATGTAAATGATGAACTTACGCCGCATAATCGGCGCCTTTTATGGATGGCGAAAACTAAGCCTAAAGAATCCCAATGGAAATTGATTTGGACCCGTAATGGCTACATATATGTCATAACTAATGCCACAGATATCGAAGCCATTAATGTTTCTAACTAACATAATAAAATTTTTAAGCAATTTGAAAAAAAAAAAAACAAAACACACCAAGCTACAAACTTTCAAACTTACTAGTTCAAAACTTTAATGCGTTTAATTAAAAAGAAAAAAAGATTGAATTTAATCAAAATTATACCCAACAATAAAACTGCCAACAGCCATGAATAAGTTACCAATCAACTTATTAAATATTAACAATAAGCAATAAGCAGAAAGAAATTACTAAAAGAACATTTTTTTAATCTGCAATAATTGCTATAAATATAAATATGTAAGCATTGCATTTTAAAAGGAATTGAGATAAATTACACGTAAAATTTATTTCAAACTAAATTACAAGCAAAAAATATATAATATAATATGTATATAAATATATAATATAAATATAAAAAAATTGGTCAGCTGGACTGACTTTAATACCATGTTACTAAAAATATTGGAAATAATTAAATTTTTCTGTAACCATCTAGACAAGCCGTATGGCTTCGCGGGATTAATATTAAGAATAAGATTATTTATAATTGTTAGACAATTGTGTAAGTAAGTGAATATGTAATATTTTATATTGGCCTAAATTGGCTTTGTATTACAATAAATGAAAATCTTGAAAATAAAAAAACCTCTTAAATACGTTAACTCACACTAACATATGCGTGATTTATGTATCTGTTTCTATACTCCGTATTTAAGTCGTTTGGACTTCCATCTAACTAAATCACATAAAGGTAGTGTTAGTGAACCCAATGAATCCGGATGTGGGGATACTTTTGGATTTGGCTCCTTTTCTAACTGAGTGGTGTTCCAAACATTCAATGTTGTTTGTATTACTTTCATTGTGGGGGTCATAATTGTTTTGGCAGCTCCATGTGTATTCCAAGCTATTATCTTCAATTTATGGAAATTATAGGTGGATTCGTGTGCGTCCGACGGGCATTATTATTGCCATATTCCGTTCTCTTAAACTGGAAGATTAACTGGAATATTTGATAGTGATGTAAGGGAAAACTGTGAGGTGTATGCAGCGGTAGTATTGAGCTTTATAAGAAATAGTCTTAAGGTCCAGAAACATATGATGTAAACGTTTCCTTTCCTAGTCTATTTGTGCAAAATCTAGTTAGACATCCCTACCGTATACTGGTAATTAGTCTTTCATGTTCACATTAAAAATGAGCGAAAATGTACGGACTCGGGAATTATTCTTTAAAAAATGCAAACAAAAAGCTATCGAGCATTTTTATATCGTAGCGTTTTATACCAAAAGAATTATTGCATACAAATTTAAAATTAAATTAATTTCAAATCTACGTTCAAATAGGAGAGCGACGTAAAAGCAAACATATAGAAAAGTACAGGGTTCGTACAGGTATAAAAACACTTACTTTCCTGTTAGTAAGAGAAAGTTTACATTTTGTAAGGAAAAGTACACATTTCGAAGGGAAATGTATACATTTGGTATGTAAATGTGCATATTTTGTATACAACGTTACATTAAATGTATAGAAAAAATAAATATTTATTGTTCTTATGGAAAAATATAATTGTAACATAGAGAAATTTTTCATATATTGAAAAAAAGTTCAATATTTATAATTTAAAGGTACACTTTTCGCTTGAAAAATACACGTGATGTAGAAAATGAGAAATACATTCTTTTATGTTTAACAAATTTTCTTTTTGTAGGTAAACCAAATTTTTCTTATAGGGAAATACAGTTTTCACAGGGGAAACATATTTCATACGGTAAAATATACTTTTGATACGAAAAAGTGCAATTTTCGTTTTGAGCAGTTCACTTTTCATAGAGAAAAAGACCTTCTTATTATAAAAAAACATGTTTCTAGTGTAGGAAAATGCGCTTTCAGTAAAGGATAGAACTTCCTTCTCGTAGAGCAGTGCATTTTCGTATAGAAAACTGCACTTATAGTGTTTAAATGTGCATTTGTTTTGTTTGGAAAGTACTCTTATCATACAGAATTTTCGTATATGGAAGCAAACATTTTATTTTTAAAATGCAATTTCTGTATGAAGAAGTACGCTGTTGCTGTAGAAAAGTATATTTTTTGTATGAAAACACTTCACAAACTTTTTGGGATTAAAAATAGTCTTTCTAATAGGAGAGTACAAATCGTTTGTAAAAGTAAACTTTTCGGACGGGAAAAGTATATTTTTGCTGTAAATATTTACTTTTCAAATTGGAAGTTATAATTTTGGTATACGGAAAAATACACCTTGGATGTAGAAAAGTACACTTCTTATTTAAAGAAAGCAAAACGAAAAGTGGGTTTCCCATATTCAAGAGTACGATTTTTTTTGAATTACTAAATACTAAAAATAAAACCTTCTTGCAGAAAAATACTCTTCTTTTATTAAAATGTGAAGTTTTTCAATTAACAGGCGATTTATCAAATAGAATGTGAAATCAAAAATCTCGAAATTGCTCGGAATGGGTTAATTCTACACATGATATATACATGTCATTTGATAAGTACTTTAATAAGATTTTCCAATTCTAAATCTCAATTTCTCATTTTATATTCCTTGTTTAGAGGCCCATAATATATGTAGGGGACATTTGAGGCTGGGTAACAAAATGTCTTATTTGTTTGTCCCTGTTTTTTAATGCCGTATTTGAACTGAACAAGCATATTTGTTCCTAATTATTGTTTAAACCGAACGTTAATTTATTTCACATAACTAGATGTCATTGAAATTGCTTTCCCCCAAATACCGTATGCGTTATTGTATTTTGTTTGACAAATTGCCAAGTTTGCATATTTAAAACGTTTGATGAAGTCTTATGATGTTTTATACCGGGTTAGCCATTTCACGGTTTCAAAAGTAAAGTTAAATAAAACTTCCATTTACTTATAATGCACTATGTACGAAATAGAATGCCATTTAAATAACCGCCTCTGGACTGGTTGCACCAGTGGATCCTCTTGAGGTAGTTTTCGACCACTTTTTTGTACATTTTGGGTGGTATTTCGGCGATAACTTGACAAATGTTGATTTCAAATGCTCCATAATTTAGGGATTATCTGCATAAATACGGTCTTTGACATAACTCTACATAAAAAGTGTAACAGTGTCAAATCGACATGATCTCGGTGGCCAATTCACGTCGCCAAAACGTGAAATTACGCCTTCTGTAAACTTCTCACTTTTTGGCGGGGCGTACATAGCTATGATGTACAGGCCTTTTGCAGTAAGTTTTAACTATTTTTACGCATTCTTCGGTGCCATATTCGTAAATGGCAAACCTTTCACTAAAGAAATATCACTTTAGATAACAAGTATTTAATAGCTGACAGCCTTGTCAGACCAGCGGTTTTCAACCCACTAAATGGATAACCCTTGTTGAGTTCTAAATACAACATTGGTCATTGTAAATGTTAATATTTATGCCACAATAAGCGGAATGTGAAGTGAATGGAATGTGCTCCTTCCATTTCTTGAATTCGGTTTCGTTCTACATATGCCTTGTAATGAGCGTAGGCGTATGATGATATTTCATAAAATTTTCATTAACAAGACATCACAGAGAGAAAGATAGAGCGACGGAGAGGAAGGCAGTAAAGGCAGACCATAAATATTGTATATGTACAAATGTACATGCAAGCGTATGTTGTTGTGTACTTGAGTTTGTGTTGTCTTCAATATTTTGCCAGGATATGTGTCTTTTGAAAGGCCCACACGAATAGTTTAAAACAGCCTAGTCATTCGTTTATGTGGTGAATAGTAATGGCTTCTTTTGCAAAGGTCTCTCCCATACTAGGACTTATTACTCCCCTGATTGCCTTCCCCCCGACTAAACGATAAATAAAATCGCTAAGAATTTGCAATCACTAAAGGGAGTCGAACGGTAGCATTTGTGTATGCGGATGTCTGCATGTTTAAATTATGGATATACCAAAGACTTTCCATTTGCCGTTTGCATTTGCATGGTTGGTGGTCCTTTGAAGGTAGATAATAACATTAAACATTCTGAAATGTTTCGATGTTGTGATATTACTTTTTGCCAGCTACTGGAAACCTCATTGAGTTGGTTTTCCCTCTCATTTTTTTCATTTTGTCTGACTGTCTCTTCGTTGGCATTACGTTTCGATGTTGTTTTTGACGCTTCGCCAAATTATGCTTATCAGTCATCCTGGGATCCGACAGAGAAATGTGGAGGCCTGAGAGCCAAACAGCAAATACAATTTGACACTTTGTAATAAATCATAAAAACACCAAAAAAGTGTCACATAAATAACGGACCCAGATTTTAATTTTCCAACATCGCCTTTGAAGTCGACAAGCGCAAGAGGAGCGCGGATTGAACCATCTTCTATTGCTTGTACGGAGTACGAAAATCAGCCAAAGCCGGTGATGATAATACTGACGATGAGGAAGCATTTTCATTCCGCCTCTTTTTGTTTTTGGTAATTCATACTTTTTCTCTGGCATTTAACAAGGTGTCCTTGCCTATTGACATTGTAATTAAAGGCAGTTAATGCTCAGGGTTTGCTAACGATACGGAAGTACGGAATTAATATTTAAACACGAAAATTTCTAAAATATTTCAAAAAGAGCAAAGAAAATGTTGAAAAATATAATAAAATCTGACTCTCAAAACAGGGCGAAGCAATTTAAGCAGCAAGCTAATGTAGGTAAACAAACTAAAACAATATTTTGGTAATTGAGACATTTTGTAGCAAAAAAAGTCGTCCCTGTCTTGGGTATAAAGAGAAGCTAGTAAACTTTGTGTAAAACAAAAAAGTGGCAGATAAACACATTTTAATTTTTATTAATTAACGAAATAAGAGTTTCAGTGAACTGAGAAAATATCTGGAAAACAAAATAAATAAAATGCGGATATCCAAACATTTGTTCTTCGTAATTCTAACAAACAAATGTAAGTGGCCAAACGACGGTCATGCAATTATGTTGTTGTCGGCAGATTTTAAATTGCAGATAATAAATTAACAACAGCAGAAAGGTTGTAACAACAAATGCTTAAGGATGGCACAGTAACTTTCGGCAAGTGATTTCGCCTGTTACTTTAACTAAGGATATCATCAGTTTGAAATGAAGTTAATCACCAAACACGCAAAATGTTCTCGTTTATTTTGCTGCCGACAACGACAAACTACATGTCATAACAAGTCATTACTGTTATCTATGAAAGCCAAAGTGAATACTGCGATAGGCACAGAAATAGCTACTGTGTTAGTCGTGTGTTTTGCATCATAAATTGTCCTGAATGTTGATCAATAAGCGTTGGCATGGAGGAGGAAAAGAAGTATTTGTTTTGCGAAATTTGGAATGATACAGGATTATCCATTTAGTGGTTTCAAAACTGCCGGTCTGGAAAGGCTGGCTGTTAGATACTTGCCGTCTGCAGTGATATTTATTTAGTGAAAGATTTTCCATTTACGAATATGGATCGTTTAACAACCGAAGGACGTGTAAAAATGGTTAAAACTTACTACAAAGTGGTGATTCAAACGTGGGCATTTTTCGTACATTTCGTGTTGATTACGATCGTCATAGTTGACCTACTGCGTAAGGAATTGACAAGATTATTTAGAAATTTGAACAGATTGGAAGCGTTGCAGATGTGAACGCAATGTAAGCCCAGCGAAAATACCGCTTCTGTTAGTGAAAGTGTGTCGGATAATCCGAATTTCAATTCAGAGCGCCATAGCCGTATGATAACCGACTTTTTTTAGCCTGTAATTGAAGATAATGAACTGGGTGATATGTGATTTCAACAAGACGGTGCAAGGAACCACATAACATGACTGATTTTAGATTTATTACATGAGAAGTTTCCAGAAAGCGTAATTTCACGTTTTGGCGACGTCAATTGGCCACTACGATAATGCGATTTGACGCCGTTAGACTTTCCTTGTGGAACTACGCCAGAGGTCGCGTTTACGCGCATAATCCCCAAACGTAAGAGTATTTGAAAACCAAAATTTATCAAATTATTGCCGACATACTGCCCAAAATGTGCGAAAAAGTTGTCGAGAACAACTCCAAAAGGATCTACTGCTGCCACCAATTCAGAGGCGGTCATTTAAATGACATTTTAATCCAAGGCAAGATTCAAGTATTATAATGAATTTAACTTTACTTTTGAAACGGAAAAATGGAACATTTGTAAAATCTCAATGGCTATTTATAGGAGAATTTGTCAAGACCCACGAAATACACTTCAGTACACTTTCGCAATGGCCTTTTTACACACATATTTCCTGGAGTATCATTTTGGGTTTTGAAAAGAGATAAATTATTCTTCATTTTCACTGCAATAACTTTGCCGGCATCTGTTTTTTTTTTATTTTTGCTACAGAGGTGGACCCATATTTCATCCATTGCCTCGTACCGTTCTACTACCACGCTCCACTTAAGTTTTAAGTGCACGTTGTTCTTTGACTGTCGTGAAAAGAATTTTTTTCATGACCAAATTTTCATGCTTCTTGATATTGTTATGATATCGTCAGTTATCTCTCGCAATTATCGAGACTAGTATTCAAGAGCTTTCTGATGGGTACGTCTTTTGATATCATTGGTATTTCCAATAGCACTGGTATCCGTACGAAAGAGTATCATTAGCGATTAGCGCATCATTGAAAAATGTTTTGGTTTTTAACGAAGAGAAGTTTTCTTAACATTTTCAATGGCAAACTTTGCTTGTGTATAAAATGTCAATTTTTGTTCCAACATCTAAATGTAGGTATATAAAGTGTCATTACATCATAAATTTGCTGAAGGATTTTTATGATGTGATACATTTTTCATGTAAGCAAAATATATCTCAAGTCTTTAAAATACACGTAAGTCTGTAGCTCGAAAAGAAATCGCCAAATTTTCAAAGTATTCAAAATAATCAAAATCACCATATTAAAACGATATCTAAACGATGGCAGCAATCAAATTTATAAATATTTCAAATACGGAAACTCTTTTTAGCAATTTGACAAAAATAGGATCTTTTATTTTCCACAATATAAATTCCATTTGGCATTTAAGCAGTTATAACAGTCTATCAATATATATGTACATTAGGTCGATTCAATGCAGAAACTCTTGTTGATAAACCAATTAAGACATTTCATCATTAACATCAATGTGTATCTGCTACGTTCTTTATAAACCCCTATACTGCAACTCCTTTCCACTTTACACATTTTATCTGTTTGCTTTCCATCCGATTTGAAATGTAGTTTTTAAAGCAAGGACTCGCATTTCTCTCACAATGAAATACGTGTAGGAAGAGCCATGAAAACATAGTTAGACTGCAAACTTAACGCAATGGCCACATAAATCGCCCACAGTAATTCTATGATGAATTTTTTTCTTCGTTGAGCTGTGTATGATTTTAATCAAAGTAATGGCTTTACATGACGATTGTTACCTTCAAAAATGTTCAGTGAAATAACTTTCTTGTGGTACAGAGTAAAAGAGTTAGGATTGGCAAAGAGATAATAAATTTTCAAGCACGAAGACATCATATTTTGTTAAATCATTCAGAGCACCAGGTTAAAAATATCTCTAAAAAATCATCTTTATATTAAATTTTGTTGTAGAAGAAATATTTGGAGAATGCCTATAGAATCTAAGTAAAGACTATTCTATTTAAAGAACCCTAAAAGGGGAATGACGTAGAAAATGCTTTGTTTTTAAAACTGGATACAGTGACATGTTTTCGTTCAGACGTGTTGTTATGACGTGCAGCGCGCTGACCAAATAAACGCTTATTTTGAACGTAATTCAAATTTATTTCAATACCAATGTTTAAATTCAATGACGGAAGTGTTGATGGCGACGTCGTTGATGACGGCTACACTAAAATCTTAAATACGTATATACACATATGGTCAAAATAATAAGTACACCCTATATTTTTTTAAAGGCTCGTAGGCGAAAATTTATTTAAATTAAAATAAAATACATATACTAATTTCTTTTGTTATAACATTAGAAATAAAATAAATGCTAAAACAGTAACAAAAAACAAAAATTAAATTCGGTATTTTTCAAAAAGTAAGAAATTAATCAAAAAACATTGGACAAAACATTAAGTATACATATATTTAGTTAAAATAAACAAAAAAGTAAAAAGTCAACTGTTTTCTGCAAAATTGGCTGGGTTTCGTTAAAAGCCGGTATATCCACCTTTATTTTCAATTATTTTATTGTTTCGTTTTGGCATGCTGTCAAAAAGCTTTCTGCAGGTGGTATTTCATACCAAATTTTTTGAACAAAATTCCATAACAGATCCATATTTTTAAGAACGTGCTTTCCTATTCTTTTTTTTAAACTCCCCCCAAAGGGTTTTGGTTGAATTTAAGTCCGGAGATTGACTTGAGCGGTTAAGAAGGCAACATTATTATCTTGGAACTAATCCTTTACCAACTTAGAAGCATGCTTCGGATCGTTATCCTGCTGGAATGACCATCTAAGAGGCATACTGTCCACAGCATAGTTCAACATCGTATTTTCCGAGATATTTTTGTAGTGGAATCTGGTCATAGTGCCGGTAATTCGATGTATCGGACCTACACTATACCACGAGAAATAACCCCAGACCATAATATTGCCGCCCCCGTGTTTGACCGTCTTCTTTGTAAAGCGAACATGGAATTCCACCCTTAGGCCATCGAACATTCCGTGCATAGTTGTTTCCAAATACATTAATTTTTATTTCATTCCTCCACAAAATATTTTGCCATTTTTTTCACCGTCTCCTCCGGACCAATTGGAATGACTTCTTGCAAACGCCAATCTAGCTTTTAATTTTTTTTTGTCTAAGCAAAGGAACTCTTCTGGCTATCCGTCCTAGTAAATGTGCTTTTTGTAGTCTACGACGAACCGTTCGTGATGAAATTACATTTCCAATTTCTGCTGAAATCGCTCTTGAAGACGGGTCCTTCTTCGCAAGTGTTACAATACGGATATCTGTTGGTTTTGAAGTTTTTTTTGGGGTTTCCGCGAGTTTCGATGGGCTTTTTAGGCTTTAAAGCATTTTGTACAAAAAATAGCAAGCGATTCATAGTTTCTGCTAAAGAACGAAGACTTTGGCCATTTTCTCTTAGTTTTGAAACAATTTTTCTCTCCTCCGGAGAACAATGACTTTTTCGACCCATTGCTGATTTTCTTACTATACATTTTGTTATGAATATAGGTAAATAGCAGTAAAACAACTATCCTTTCCAAAATAACAGACTTATTATTATTTTGACCAAGTGTTGAAATCACATCTGAACAAAACTAACTCACAATGAAAACAACGGGGAAGCCCCAGTTCTGTTTTTACTTTTAAAGGCATTACCATATTAAAGTTATTTAAATAAAAAAGAATTGCCATGTTTACTTTCCGTTAAAGTAACTAAAATTAAACATAAAGCAACAATAAGCAGGTGTAGTTATTTTTTCGACCACATGTGTATGTGTACATACGTTTGTGTTTTATAACGAAATATTTCTTACAATTGCGTTTGACATGAATTCAGACTGGTGCTAATTCTCATAACAGGCGAATTAAAAATTCAAATCAATCAAAAATTTCTAAGTTAATTTACAATTAAAACTAAAGCTAGCTCTTATAATTACTCGATGACCGTTCTTATTTAAGAGTTTTTGCCAAATGTTGCCAGGACATAATCACTTGAAGAACATAGTAATTTGCTGAATAATAAATTTACTACTCAACAGGAGTTTTAAGTGTATACCAACATACATTGGGGACAAGTCATTGCATGCCAACCAACCCACTACTGTTTTTCCGATTTTGTTCAATGAAAAATAAAGAAAAATAAAAAAA
This sequence comes from Philornis downsi, assembly GCA_019455685.1. NCBI lineage: Eukaryota > Metazoa > Arthropoda > Insecta > Diptera > Muscidae > Philornis > Philornis downsi. The sequence continues at coordinate 4,260,664 of JAHXMU010000037.1, forward strand.
GGGAAATTCTTTGCAAATGTTTGTACTGTATTGGGAGAAATGCACTTGCGAAGATTTTTCATTTAGAAAATATATCTAAACACACCTTTTATACATTATATGTATATCTTTCATAACCCCACTTTTGATACGGAGTCTCTGAAAACTCTCAATTCTACACGTACACGTGATTTTAAGGACCCATATCCAATCAATTAATTCCGTATAAAATTGATACAATCGTTTATAATATACGAGTATTATTATAAAGATGTTGTGAAGCATTAATTATGTAATTTTCAACTCCAGCCGCCATTGTGTGTATAGCGGAAATATGTTAGCGTTTTTATTTCCAGTTTCCTTTTCAACACTGTCATGAATAGTGACAATTACATTGGTCTTACCACCACCGCCGTGACAGATGAAAACGTGGCATCAGCGTCCAAAACGCAAAAGCTGTAGCAGCCACATCAACCATCAACCTCAGAAGCTGTAAAAGTTGCGGTGGGATACAAAAAAGAAAAAAAAATAAATAAAATAAATAAAATGAAAATTCCCGGAACCATTTTGCATTCGCCGAAGAATGTAAAACATGCATCGTACATTTTGCATTTTCAACATCGTCGTTATTACTTAACTCATGTGCAACATACTCGTATGAGCTTAAATTTGCATGTAGTATCCACAGTGAAAACGTTACATATCAGCGCTAATGGGGACGGTGTGGTATGCTGGCAGATTCTATAAGCTGTGAGAGCTGACTGGAGAATTTGGGAAAATAAAGGATAAATAAAGGACATACATGTATTTGGTAGAAATTGGAAAAAAACAAAATGAAACAATTGCTCTAGTCATTAGGAAATGACACTGAAATTATACGAAATATTTCATAAAATATAATATAATATTGGGTTGTTCGGAAAACTCGTCCAACAGTTAGGAAAATAACTGAAATAATAAAAAAAAAAACAAAAAATCAGTCTCAACCGTTCACGGGGTCATAAAAGAGCTCGGATTTGTGAGCAACCTCGCTCTCTCATCGAAGCCTCATACTGCCTTGCGGACTCGTCAGAAACTGTCAGAACTTGGGTGGGAAGCTTTACCTTCTACCTATTTTGTAAGAGAATTTTAAATCTCTATTATTGAAACCGGGTAAAGTGAAATGTCATGAAGACAAACGGCAGAAGTGAAATTCGCAGGGAGTGCATTTTGCTTTCCTGTTTTGGAAGAGGACGTTAATCAAACACTTTTTACTAAAGTCATAACATTTGTTTCATCACAAAAATGTTAGGAATTGTAGATTTAAATGACCCAGGCTAGTTGAAGGAAAGAAAATTCGTGATTTACTAGGGCGGTACATATATTATGGTGCCCAATTTGAGAGAAACCATACCGATTTTTAAAATAAAAGAAAATATAAAACATACAGAACTAGTTTTAAATCTTGCGATGCAAACAAAATTGGTCAAGGCTTATGGTCATTCAGTACTATTAAAAGCAAAGCGTTCAACGAGGGTCGATGGGCACCCATTGATAACTTCAACCAAAAATACCGTGCAAAATATGAAGGACTTTTTACTTGAAAACCATCATTCCATCTTAAAAGAGAGACAACAGATGAACCTAACATGCCCCATGAATCTCTTCTTTTAATTTTGATCAACTTGTTTCAAAAGATGTGAATTTTTTCAAGAAAACTGTGGGCATGATTCAACAGGCATCGGATGAGAGAAACAAAGGGTCGAAGCAAAAATCCATGCGTGAACTTAAAACCATCCCAGAAAGCGCCTATAGGAAATGATTTCATGGTTGGAATAATCTTTAGCATGTTTAAGCTGTTCCAAAGTCGCCGAAGCGGAATTTTCACATCAAAAATATTCTCGGTTGTTACTGCAGTCGATTGATGTATAACTGAGTTCATAGAATTTGAGTTGTCTTTATTTTCTTCCTCTTAAATTGTTGTTTGCATTTTGCATTTTATTGTTGTTTATTTCATTTTGCTAATAGCCGAATAACTGGTAAACGTTTTAAACTGTATATTTACTGCTGTTTCTTTGACATACGAAATCTCCAATGTTTGTGTTACTATTTTTTGTTGCCACACTTAAAAATTATTGTCATTAAAACATGTTCACGGAAATTCTTTCGCCCCAGTAAGATAACTGTGGAGTATTTTGGTTAGAATTTCTTAAACTTAATGATAGTTACAAAGTGACCTCCGAAAATTGATACAACGTTCACATCTGACGCCAATTTGTTCTTTTTCCATAAATATACAGTCTAAGCTGGTCTCAGAAGATATTTTTCTTAATTATTTCCTAATTACTAAACTATCCTTCTTTGGAAAAGAAGGCACATGTTCGGGCTAGTGGGCGGAGCAAACTTATTTAATATGATGAAAATGTGCATGATTGTATATTCGAATGTACAGCAGATAAGTATTAAAAGCGTAAACATGCTAAACTCAGAAACACCTACATTACTACGACCACAACCACATACACACACACACGCAAGAACATATCTGTATGTTGGGACACTCACACAAGCACTTACAACGGCAAGTAGATGTCAGTGCATGATAGACACTTGCACTTCACATCACATCACATTCTAGAGTAATTGTTAGGGATGCAAGGCAAAGAAAGGAAGTAGATAAAAGTCAGAGAAAATGGGAGTACATATTGTGGTTCTATTTGTTGCCATGCTTAGAAGTAATCCATTTATGCTTTGGAATTGAAGATATAACTGGCCGCAACTTTAATCACATTCACACTCCTTCTAATCGAAAGGACTTGTGTCTTAACATACCATTGTTGTTGTTTGATTGTCAACTAGGCTATTGCTTATTCGTTCTGTGGTTTTGTGGTGCTTTTGTCCTTTATACGAGTATTATGTTTGCATTGTTACTCTTTACTTTTCGCAACTGGGTGAAATTTATGTAAATATAAATTGTAGCCCGAAACAATTTTCTTGTTTGAGGGCAAATTTCTTATTCTGCGATATAAATAAATGCAATTTTCTTGACGTTATTTTTTTTTTTTTTTGGTGATTCTCGTTTTAATGTGATTTTCGTTATTGCGTGCTTTATCAACCGCTTATTTCATAACTTTAGCATAACTGAAAGTTATTTTCATGGACAAAAGTAATTATTTTATAGATAATATTAAAACCTTTTCTCCGCATACTTTGAAACACTTTTGTAATTACGAGTACGTTTACTATAATCTGCGACAATGAAAACAGAAACTTGATACTCAAATTCTACAAATTTACAAGTGCAACAACAAATGATTCACAAAATATATCCTTAGATTCTTGTAAATATTTATTGATATACCAGTAATAATTACGAAGACACAATTTTGTTTTTCTTTCGCTTGTATTCGATGTTTTGGAAAACATATAAACGATTTTTCCACTCCCAATGCAAATAGAAATGCCTGAAACCATAGAGACCATTAGAAAGTCATTCAAAGTTCATTTTTATAATTGTTTTCTTGGCAAAGTAATCATAAAGGGGGTCCAACCTAAATTTTTTCGGCTAATTAAATAAATTGTTGTAGAAGATATTAATTATTAACAACATCTCAATGATAAATTCAGTAGAGTTTACCTCAGCATCCCAAAAATAAACGTTGCGCCCTAAACTAAAAAAAAGGAAAAAACTGGTATAAACGAATTTCTGTGAAGGATTTGTTACACTGGGGTGATCACAAAGCCTGCAGCTAATTAAATAAATAGACTACAGACAATGACAAGATGTTAATTAATTTAGGCATGAAGGCAATACCACCTAACGTCAGTTAAATTCGGTAATATTGGATTGGATCGTCTGGATTGATCACAGCCTGAGACAGACGCCCACCTACCGCTAAATATGCTCCATCTCGCAGTAGAAACTTGCAAGTGGCCAAAGGCATGCCCACGGACTCCGGCTGGAGTCTGTAAGGTTGTCTCTAGCATTGCCAGCTCGTCTGCTCTGCAGTTCCCTGGTATGTCCCTGTGGCCCGGCATCCACATAAGGTGAATGTTGAAATGCTGAGCCATCTCGTTAACAGATCTGCGACAATTCAGGGCTGATGTTGATTTCAGGAAGATAAAATCCAAGGATTTAATGGCAGCTTGACTGTCAGACAATATGTTAATCCCCACCGTGGTGAGAACGTTATATCTCAGCCATTCCGCCACTTCCTTAATGGCCAACATTTCGGCCTGATAAACACTACAGTGATCAGGCAGCCTTTTTGCTATACTTAGCCCTAAGTCTTCGGAGTAGACCCCGAAACCTGATTATTACCTGATTATTTAATTTTGAACCGTCAGTGTAGAAGTCGACATACCGTGTTGTACCAGGAGTATAGTCAATATAGTTCAGCCAGAGTATAGTCAATAGTGCTTTTTATCTCAGGCACCATGTTAAGGATCACACCGTAACCACTGTTGGACCACTGTGACAGCTCTCTTAGTCTTACTGCCGTAGCTGCGGCAGTCTGCATACTAATTATGTCTAGGGATAGTAAATGCAAAATTACATTTAGTGCATCGGATGGGGTGTTGCGAAGAACACCTGTGATGCACAGACTAGCCATCCTTTGGACCTTGTCCTATATCCCACGTATGTGGACTTCTCAAGAGAATTCCACTAAACGATAACATACAACATTATCGGTCTTACTATGCAACCAGTGAACAATGCGGGGCTTTAATCCCTGTGGCCTTTTTCGCCCTGTCCAGAATGTTGAGTTTGAAATTCAGCTTCTTGTGCAATGATACACCAAGGTATTTGGACAATCCGCGAAAGGAATGTCAGTACCGCCGGGGAGATGGGACCGACAGGTGGAATCGTGTACCTGCTGGTGAACAGAACCACTTCGGTCTTATTTGGATTTACTCCGAGAACGTTTTCCTCCGTCCACTTTATTACAGTAAGAAGAGCTCTTTGAAGGATGTCTCTGAGTGTTCCCAAAAACTTTCCCCTATCGCTATCGCCACATCATCCGCGTATACGTCAAGCTTGACCCCAGCCTCCTCTAAAGAGAACAGAATACCGTTCAGGGCGAGGTTCCGTAGTACGGTGATAGAACAACACCTAGAGGTGTTCCCCTACTGACAAATCTGCTAAGGTCCGACGACGCCAATTTAGCCCTGATACGCCTCTTCGTAAGAAGATCGTGAAGTAGGCTCCTAATACTGACGTCTACTTCCAGGTTTGATAGTACTGCGACTATCGTATCAGGAGAAACGTTAGTAAAGTATATCTAGAAAGGCTACCAAAGTATACTCCTTGACGGCGAGTAAACCTTTGATAAATCCGACCATGTCGTGCAGGGCAGTCACAGTGGGCATACCCTTGCAGTAAGCATGTTGTCCATTCTACAGCAGCTTCCGGTCTATGTTCGTCTTAAAGTAGCTGTCAATGAATGACTCACCCCTGTCATTGATATCGGTACTACCCCAGATTTGATGGTGCGCATTGACATCACTGCCCACAATCATCTTCTTTCCAGCGGTTTTGGCCACACACATTTTCTCGCTCGGATTAGTGATGAAGAGCACCTCCACGCACCCGAGTGCATCAGAAAAGTACGAGACGCTAGTCTCTTCCTAGCACACATCTGGTACTTGCGACAAGTTCCTCCCCCCTTTAGAGATCGCATCAGTTTTATCCTAAGTGGTATCCGTCGGTTGGCATCCCTTGTCACTATTGTAGACCTTCAGTTGGATATGGCTAAATCCACTAGAGAGTAGGTCCTTAGACTCGACGAGATACGGAAGGGACTCGGCATTTAGAATAAATACCGCATGCCTGCGAGCTCCATCGGCCTCATCCAATCGACCAACCTTCCAGTTGTGAGTTGGAAGGTTGAGATTACACTTCCTGAGCCTACGAATGACAGATTCCGCATCCTTAGGGTCGAGATGTCCTATTTGTTGACGACATCCAGAGACGCCCCTGGCCACACCTCGCCCACGTTTTTCAGAGCTGCACGATAGCACTCAACAGAGCGCTTGTCTCCAAAGGCGATGAGCTTAACCCGACCCTGGAACCAGCCTGCATGGCTACAGACAGGAATTAGACCAGGCATTTCCTTGAGGACTTGGAAGTATACCGAAGGCAGAGCGTTTTCGACGCGACTCCACTTGCCCCTGGGAATGGTACCGTCCACATCTCCCCTGTTGATGACCACCAGCACCGGGCTGCCCTTGACAAACTTGGCAAAGGTCTCTGGGCCAGTGGTACCACTGATCACTTTGGACCTTTTAGATACCGGCACGTCATCAGGCGATCAGACAGCCTCTTCTTAACTGTCTTCACAGCAGGCGAGGTATCCTGTTTATCAGAAATGCCTCGTGCCCATTTCAGAGATACTTTCTGCTTTGCGGCCAGTGTACTCGGGTCAGCCTTGCCAGTCTCTCAAAAATCCTGAGGGCTGGGCGTCGATCGTTGTATCTTTTCTTCAAAGGTCTGTTGTGTTTGTATCCCGAGACCGAGGTCCCAGGCAAATTCCCAGCCTTAGAGGAAGTTGAATCACTGAGCCTGTTAACAGGCCGTTGTCCGTATTAGTTTTCAGTACATTATAGTATTGAGTTCAGTACTCCGTGTGTTTCCAGTGTTGTTTGCCGACGTTTGTGTTCGCTTTAAAGTTCCTTTGTTTTTGTTCATGTTGTTCCTCATTTTTTGGTCCCACGAGTATAGGGGTGAGTAGGTCCATCACGTCACAGCCCCCATTAACGCGATAAGGACTTTTGTACTATGCTGAGGCGTCCAGGTATCAGCAAGGCTCATGTTCTAATACAGGCTGTAACCCCTAACTGCAAACCTGAAACGGGTCGCATAAAACTCAGACTTAGGGGAGTTTGGTTTCAGTATAACCACTACTATAATGCACCGTCAAAACCACGAGAATGAGATCCAGAGGGATGGAGAGACCTCGCTGTGGTGAATGATGACAAACTATATAAGTTAATTTAAGAGAGAAACGACGTTTTAATATTTTGAGCTGCGATTACCAACTGACTCTTTATTTTCTTCATTCTTCCAAATGCGTTTAATTCTAAATAACTTAAAACTAACAATGTGCTGATTCCGAATATCCAACATGTGGAGTCCGTTCATTGTAAGCATCCGCTAACAGTGCGCCGTTTGCGAAGTCATTTTAATATTATCCGCAAACAGAGGCGTGCATGTTGCGACACAGTGGTTTGTTCGTAGTTTATGTTGGAGAAGTACAGTGGTTAATATTCTGTGTTAACTACCCCTTCACTTTAATTTTTTCTTGCTTTTCTTTCTTCCTCCATAATTTTTATCAATTTGAGGACTGCGTAGCATAGTACCAATGTTACAACTCCAATGATAGTGGCTACAATAGGCCGAACGTTGCTCTGGTATTGCAGTTGGCCTATGAAATGTATATTTTTCATGTTCATTTCGTGTAGCAGTGGTAGGCCCAATATGTTTTCGTGGCCTGTGATATTTATTAAAGGAAATGTAGGCGACCCCGGTTTCCGTTTTTGAAACGCATTAATCCGGATTTCATTGTCAAATGTTTAACAATTTAGCCTCGTTACCATTTTCTTCTATCACAGTTATAACGTCATTGATAACGATCATCCCGTCGTCGATGTGTGTTATAGGATCCAGATTATTATCTCGAGTACTACAGTGTGCTGTGCCTCCAGAGAACAGTTGTTGAGCACATGTTGAGTTTTTCAGGTGTTTGCAGAAAGTTGTGGTTGTGGCCGCACGACAGTTCACAAGAGAGTAAATTTGGTTGGCGCACCCAGTATAAGTATTTTTCCAGAATGCGGTACAGAGAATATGCTAATTTTTTTACATGTCAATTTACATTTCGGAAATTTTATTACAAAATACAAAAGTTCATTACTTAAAATAACTTTTACGGAAGATATTGATGATAATTCTAAAATACTAAGGTTTGTACAGTGATCATGTTCAGTGAATATTGTAATATCATCATCGTCTAGTACGGATGGATTAATTATATTTATTTAAATTATTATATTTATATAAATTAAATTTTGCAATTCTACAATAACAACCCTATTCCTGGCCAGCAATATTTTAAAAAGATTACCAGTATCTGTCTGATCTTTCTTCGTAATATTTAGTATTGAGTTTATAGTTTTGGTTAATTTATCAATTTGTATCTGAGTTTTTGTGTTAATTTCTATTTGCCTATTGTTTGAATCAGCTAACAACTTTTGGTTAATGTTAAGCCTTTCGAAGTCGTCGGCATCGGGAGTTCCTGCTATAATTTTTAAAGCTGAGCCAAGGAAATTTAAGCTTCTTGCCTGTCGATGATGTAAACTGAGAGTTGCTAAAAGTGTTTCTATATGTTCAGCATCTGAGTTCAAAATTTTCCTTATATGCGATTGTGGGAATACGTCCGTCACTTTCTCAGTTTCATACACAATTTCATAATAGGTTGATAAATTAGTGGTGTGGTTTAAGTAACCATATTCATTCCAAATTCTAACGTCTCCGTCAACAATCGGAATTTAATTCGCATGAGAGTAGTCTATTATTTTTGATGATGCAAAATTTGTAAAACAAAAAAGAAAATTAGTGGGTGGTTTATCTTAAATTGTCCTTATGGACCACTCTACCCTTTATAAGAACTGTGGTTCCCATATCGGCTTCTATAGTGGCCTCTTCATATAATGGAGACAACTTGTTTCCCAATCGTCTATTTCTTTTCACAAAAACCTTTTCACCGACTTGGTAAGTTTTATTGCCGCGATTTTGATTGAAATGTTCTAAAGTTCTACCATGTGCGTTGGTAAGTTTGTCTTTAATGCTTTGGCGGAATTCAGGTGAGGTACTGTGAATGACGTCTATGGGCCGTTCATTGGTAACTGAGTGGACTGACCTATTATATTCGATAGTTGCTAGCAATATCAAATCGACAGTATTATCAATTTTCTTATCAAGTTTCATACACCTGGATATTTCCGCCAAAGTGCTAGGGAACCGCTCTACCTGTCCATTTGAAGTGCTGTGTAATGGGGGAGCGTTTACTATTTCAACGTTGAATTGGTTATGGAGGATCAAAGACCTCTCATTGTCACAGAAAATAACTTTTGTTCGGGGGAAAATGTTCATTAACTGCAATATTGGTAATTTTACATCAGCAATTGTTCGTGACTGAATGGACTGCACTAGAGCGAGTTTTGAGAATTTGTCAATGCAGGTTAGGAAATATTCACGATCGGTGGAGTAAATGTCGATATGCAATACTTCTCCGGCGTATGAGGGAATCGTAGTTTCGCCTATTAAATGTCTCTGAGGATGGCGCAGATACTTCGATTTAGAGCACGTCTTTCAATTGGAGACGATTTCAGTTGCCTGTTTGGACATTTTAGGAAAGTAAAAATCTAACAATATTTGCTTCACATTTTCTTGTGCAGCTCACGACAATTTCCTTTTGATCATTCTTGTCAAAAATATTTTGCACAAACTTTGAAGTGTGCCCAAATTTTGTAGACGGGAAATGTTATACAAGTCAATGTTGAACATGAGCTAGTATCGGCAACTCGCAATGGATTGCATTGGCTGCATTAGAATTAATAAGATCTGGAAGAATATTAAAAAGCTGATCCTTTTCTGAAAACTGAACTATGTGTCTAGTTTTATTGCCGAAAACTATAATTGTTCGAGTAGAAGTATTCTCCGCCTGTTCAATAATGATCTGGTTTCTGAAACAATTTAATGGGGTTTCCATCAATTCAAGAGTGTAAGTGACTGATGCCTCACTATGTATGGTTGCAACATTCGACATGTTGTCATTTTCCATAATATTAATATGTTGCCGAGACAATGCGTCCGCAACAAGATTTTCTTTTCCTGGTTTATATAACATTTTTGCATTATGTTCATCAATAAAGGCTTTTCAGCGCTTTATCTTCGCATTTGTGTTTCTGTCCGAAACTGAAAAAGTCAATGGTTGGTGGTCAATATAAATGTTTAATGAATTGACACCATACAAGTAATGTCGGTGAGTCTTCAAGGACCAAACAATCGCCAGAAGTTGTCTCTCATTTGTAGCTAGGTGTAACTCTTTGTCTGATAAGACCCTACGAATCATCGTTATAGGTCTGCCTTCTGGATACATCAGTAAAACATCCTCAGATGATAGTATTACTTTCACCTTGGAAAATGCCTTCAGTTGATGTTCCTGAAGTTCAATAGTGATCTTCTTAGATTGAGATGCACGTATTTTTCCATTATCCCACTTTAGAATATCAGTCAAAGGCCTTGCAATGGTGGCATAGTCTTTCACGAAATTGCGATAGTAACCAGCCAAGCCAAGAAACGACCTAATTCCAAATAATGTTGTAGGTATGGGATAATCCCCAATAGAGGAAATTTTCGATGGAGACGTTCTGACACCTCCTTTAGAAACTACAAATCCGAGGTACTCTGTTTCTTTCTGTTTGATTTTTCAATTGAGACCCTCATGTTTGCTTCATATAATTTTTTTCAGAACCCAGTCAATGTGCTTGACGTGTTCCTCTTTAGATTCCGAAAAAATTATAACGTCATCGACGTAAACATGGCAAGTCTTTCCGATTTGTTTTCTAAGACCATCATCTAGGGGTGTTCTTTAGGCCGAACGGGAGGCGACAAATTTCATATTTACCGTTATTAACGGAAATAGCCGTTTTCCCTATCTTCTTATTCCCCAACTCATCGACACCTTTTTTTTATCGACAAACCATACCGGGCTATTATAAGGTGACCTTGAAGGTCGGATAATTCCGTCAGACAAAAGTTACTGAATTTCGGAATTAACAAAATCAAATACGCCCATGGGATATGGGTATAATTTAGAATAAATTGGTTCATTATCAGTGGTACGGATGGTAGCCATGATATTAATATTGTAAGGCAATGCTTCCTTTGGATCAGGAAATGCCTTCATTCTCTTTTCTAACATTTTTTTAAACTCTGGTATTTTGGTCTGGTATTTTATCAATTCCAATAAAGTTTACATCTTTACAATTAATAAATTTTAGTCTTTCTGCACCGGAGTCGTAACTAAGATCTCCACTTTTTAGATTGATATTCGCATTTATATGGCTCAACGCATCAAGATCTACAATTCCATCGAACGTGGTTAAGGAATTGAGGATGAAAAATGTTAACGTTTTTCCCAACAGATTTATGAAACATTTTTGTCGAATTTTTTCTTTTCCGTGAATACAGTGAAGAATACAGTGAAGTGTCTACAGGAATTATATGTTTCAATTGTGGAAGTGGTTTTATGTAGTTCTTAGCGGCTCCGGTGTCTATTAATAGCTTTATTTTTTTCTTTGCTACATTTCGTTCGAAGAACGGTAACAAGGAGTTTACCCTAAAAAATTGACATAGTCGTTTCCTGCAGTTTCATCTTCGGTGTCTCGGGTTTCTCTGTCGGCTAATTCGAGGTAATTGACCTCTTCTTCATTATTTTGCGGTGGAACGTCATGCGATATGTTATTTATTCTTTTGAACTTATGACCTGTACGTCTGTCAGATTCTGCTGGTCTTTTAAATTGCTGTCTTGACCAATTATTATTATTGTTTGGATTTTGTCGAAAACGAGAAGGTGAAGGGTCTACATCCATAGGTTTAGGTTGTGCTTGACCATTGTTTTGGAAGTTTGTATGACCCTGTGTTTTCGAAAAATAAGGATTTTTACCACGATATGAAGTTCCCTGATTGTCATTGGAAGACGTCTGAGGTTTTCTATTAGCCTCGTTGCAAGGACAAAGCGTTCGTGGTTCGCCTCCACTTCTTGCGCTAATGCTAATGCACTGGGTAAATCTTTTGGGCGAGAAAAGAAGAGCACGTCGCATAACGGCTTCCTAAGCCCTGAAATGAAAATGCGTAGCGCGTCTTCTCTATATTTTGCATTCATGGCTGCTGCCAAATTTCTGTCATAGCTCATAATAGTCTTATTCGTTAGCAGCGAAAGTTTTTTTTCTACTTCATCAATCAATCCCTATTCAACCCCCCTGTCTAAGAATACTCAACTCTTGTTCAATTAGATAAACAGGTCGTTTATCGACATACGTAAAGTCTAATCGGCAATTATTGCCGAAAAATTTAAAACAGTATTAAATGCTGCTAAGACAGCATCTGCTGGGCCTTTTATTTTATTCCGAATTATGGCTATAGAATGGTAGTGCTCAGAACTACATCGTGCTTTTCGAAAACCTTGTATCAAATTTCTCTTCAAACTCGGGAAGTGACTTCATCACATCTAAGGATTCATCACAAGAAATGGCGGAAATTATTTTTGCCCCCTCATATGTTTTTACCTCCTGGCCAGTGGTTAACGTTTTAATTTTGTTTGATAACTCTTCAATTTTTTTTATCAAATTCATTTTTTTGTGCCAGGGTGGCCACACGTACAGCGTTTTCGAGTAGTTTTGTAATGTCTTCCGCGTTCATTTCGACTAACAGTTTTTCACTTTGAGAATTAATTTCTAACTGTCTAAATAATTTTTGTAGGTTTTTAACACTCATACGATTTCATTCACTGATCATGAAACACTCTACTTACATTTAAAATGTTCTACGGTTATTGAATAATTAAGCTTAAGGGACTGCTGCTGTTGAATTTGCGGTGGCTTTTACTCCTGCCGATGTCCACGTCTGGGCGCCAGTTAATTTAAGAGAGAAACGACGTCTTAATATTTTGAGCTGCGATTACCAACTGACTCTTTATTTTCTTCATTCTTCCAAATGCGTTTAATTCTAAATAACTTAAAACTAACAATGTGCTGATTCCGAATATCCAACTGCATCGCGGCAAGATTGTTACCCTCGGCAGAGGGTAGATGACAACTAGGAATTACCAATATTTTGAAGAAGTGTTTTTTGATGGTGTATCAGTGTAAATGATAGCCAGAAAGTTCAGTCTGCCATCTATAGAGTATTCACATGAGTCAACACATTCAACCAATATTTCATATAGGTAATTTGTAATATGGAAATTGCTCTCGTTATGATGTGATAGAATACTACCTTTACGTAGGATACTACCTTTGTTACCTTTACACCGTTTCAACTGAACAATATAATGGCTTGGAAAATGTTATTCTTCTCTGTAGTAAACAATCATTTGTCGATGATTTTAATAATTCTGCCTGGTGTTGTATGGGGGCCAATACTGCTGAACGTAGTGGACATCCAACAGAGTTGATCACATTAGAACCTTTTTAGGATTATTTCCGATAGCTAAAAAGTAAATTTGAGAGAAATAACTGACATACTAAAGATATCAGGAGGCAATGTATTCATAATTTTGCATAGAAACCTCAACTTGTTACACTGTTTGGTGTAATTTAAACAAGATGCCAGGAATCTTTTCATGCGATATGCGGTAAACGAAAATAGAAAATAGTCCGACGGAGCTGAATCTACCAAATAAGGTGCGTGATGAAGTAATTCGAACTATAATTAATTTGGCCATCGTAGTAGTGGATGTGTGACTGGAGCACTGCTTTAATGAAACAACACTTTCTTTTTCGCAAAATGAGGCTTTATTTCTATAATTTCATCAACTAAATGGTGCAACAAATTAGCATAATATTTAACGTTGACAGTTGTTCCTTTCTGAAGACAATCAATAAAAAATAATACCATGTGCATCCCAAAAATAGACGCTGTGACCTTGCCTGCAGATGGAACCGTTTTCTTCTTCTCTGGACACGATTCTCAAATTCCAGTGCACTTCCTTGACTATTCCTTTGTCTCAGATGTGAAGTGGTGGACCCATGTCTCATCCATGGTTATAAATCGACGCATAAATTCGGCTTTACTGTGGTGAAATACCACCAAACACTCTATTTAAACATTTTCCCGATGCTGTTTTTGCTCTATTGAAAGCAAGCGCGACACCCATCTTGCGCACAGCTTTCGTATCTTCAAATCTTTGGTCAATATACGATGTATAGCACTTTTTGAAATGCATATCATTTCTGCTAACTCGCGTACATTCAGACGGCGATTATCATTTTGTGAATCTTCTTTACTCCGTCTGGCGTGAACACCTCAATTGATTGACCACTACGGTGTTCGTCTTGGCAGCTCGTACGGCCTTGTTTAAACTCCGATACTCAATATTTTAAAGCCGTGTACGAAGGAATATGTTCCCCCATAATAGAGTACAGCTCGGCTTAATTATTAGTTGGACTGAGACCTTTCAAATGGAAATATTGAATTACAAAACGTTGAACAATTTTTTACATTTTACAATTTTTTTACAATTTTCATATTTACAACTTCACTGAGATCGTTCACTTTTGATAGACCAAATACAAATACTAAATAACATCGCGCCTTGAAATTTAAAACATATATTTTATAAGGTTGCCACTTGAAGGAGACTATATCGATAAATGAGGTTGAATTACGGGAAAGAAATGTTTTTTCTGCCTTAGTTTATAAAATTGGTACAGAATTTGTTAACAGGGAAATTCTAGCAATTCGGAGTATGGTTCGGAGCAGTTTAAATGTAATAAAAAGGATTTTTTTCATGCAGAATATAATAATGGACGAAAAATGAATTCTTGACTATACTCTTGAATGGAAGAATACAATTGAGACAAAAATTCTCCAAATGGCGAAAAAATGTCCTCTTTCATCAGGACTATGCACACTGGTCAATCGAATCGAATCAAATTGACGATTATAGTGGTGTCAAGCAAATCTGGAAATCTGAAAACAATTTGATCAAATAATGAGATCACTACGGAAAATGTGTCGTATATCAAAATTCTTCTGAATTCCTTTTTCATAACGATATCGAGATATTAGAGAAGCATCGAATTGATTAGTGTCAATCATGGAGATGACTGTGTTGATGAATAGAACCGAATTTTGCCAACAAAAAATTTTGTATTTCTTCCCCAGTCCCGATTGAATTGCTAAGTTGATCAGATGTCCAATCGTAAATTACAATCTTGATCAATTTTTTATACAACCTAAATTTTCTGAACTACTTCAATAACTATTTAAAAGTATGAGCTCATAAAATTAATCATTTGAGCTATGATTTAAATTAATTTTGTTAAACGCGGGATAATTTTTACTAAACCACTCTTAGCCAACCGTTGGGAAAATCTAAGCGGGCAAAAAGTAGGCGACCATTACTAGGATAATAGAGGGTATCACAAAAATTCTCGTAAGAAAACAGCGATTTATACCCCAACATTTGTTAGAACTTGTTGCAAATGTCATATATTGTAAAATAATTTCTTACGTAAAGACTGATTAAACATAACTTGTTATAGAACATGTTCCATGGAACATGAAGGAATTTATCAGAAAAAAAATATCTTAGAAAATTTTTAAATATTTTGCCTAATGGCAGATATTCACATCTATCGTGAATATAATTTCTGTCGAAATATTTCCCGTATTATTCCCGTTAGTAGTAGCTGAGTAAAGACGGGAGCGAATCCAGTTAAATTACGTTGTTGATGTTCTGATTGTCATATAAAAATTGTCAAAAAAAGAAGGCATAGTATAATCACCCAGTACAAAAACTCCATAAGATTGTGTTGTAATATCCATTTGAAAAGGACTCTATTGGTTAATTTAATAAATTATGATGTATATTTTAGAAACATTAAGAAAATGATTCTAAATGACTGCTATACAATACGTTCGTTCATGTAACTTATGGGGTTTGGGACAAACTCGAACAAAAATAATCGGTTGTAGAACCGAAAGTAGAACCTGGTCTTTACCACTATGATTCTTTCTGCAAATGGTTCTTTGTAATTGACAATGGGACAATTATTTAATTTTTTTAAGCTGTATAGAATGTGATACCGGCTTGTTGAAACCCTTCTCATTCACATTTATAGCTAGCAATTTAGACGCAAAAAAACTCAATTAACTGGACGAATATTGATCCGACGATGCATCCAATCCAATATTCGCACCAAACAGTGACATTTTGTAGATGCATTTGCTTCTTTCGTGTTTTCTTAAAGCCCAGAGTAACTATTGCGACGATTAACGAGCCTCATCACTGATGATCACTTAGTTTGTATCCGCTTGTTGTTCTTTCGTAATTTGTTCGAAAAGTTAGCAGATGCCTGTTTTTGTTCCATCAAGTGACGTTTTTTATTTCGTATGTTCTTATTGTAAATAGTCAACTGTCACGCAGTTTTTCCCAGACGGCAATACTTTCACCAACTGGAAACGTAGTCTGGTGAATTTGCCATTCATCCGAATTGCCACATTCCATAGCAACGCATGGTTTTGCTGTGAAACAGAACCGTCGCTGTGAATTTGAATAAGTCTTCGTTTGCAAATAACTTTATTTGTCTTAAGCTGTAGAATATGATGGAAACACTGAGCATTTAATTAAATTATTTTTAGACACGAATGTCGCTTTTCAAGTCTTGCATAAATCGATTGCCAGCTGAATGCCATCAATGGAAGGCGATGATGTAGTAGGAGTTTTTTAGCTTTTGCTTCTTTGGAAGCGAAATGTTGCTTTCTCTTCATTTCGGGTTGCCGGAGGTGGAACATCAACTCCTCCATGGCGTAGCATATGATGAATATGAATTTCGAATGTTAGATTAGGTTGCATATAAGAAGTACTCGTATACAAGGAGTCGAATGATGAATTTGGAGGTATTATTAGTAGGAAACATAACATATGGAAATTATAAACTGTTGTATGTGATGAATTCACAGCAAATGCTGCTCTTTGGAAGGACGTTGCAAGAATGTTCTTTGTTCCTTTTAGTCACTACTACGTCAAGCATTTGTTGAAGTTGGAAGTGGGTTTTTGGTTAGGCCAACAGTTTGTGTTCTCACTGTCTCCGTTGTGCTCAATTTTTTCTGGACTTTAGATTATCAATTTGCTTGGTATGTACATACTTGCTTAGATTCCTTTTGTTCGATTTAACACATGGGTGCATAGCATCTGTGTAGTTCCTTTGATCTGCTGTAGCTTTAGACCAAGTCAAGTTTGTGTTTGGAATTGTTGTTTCATTAGTTTTGTGTTTTGAGGCCATTTGTGTGCATTCGCACGGTCGGACTGTCGGCTTTAGTTAGCCATTCAATTTTTATTGCAAGTTATTCAACTGCTAAATATGCCTGACAAAAGAATTTTGACTATTCGCTTTTTTAAGTCAGTGGTACAAGAAATCTTTACGAAAATGTACTACGTAATCTATGTAATGCGATGCCTTTGGGGTGTGCCAAGGAATAACAGGTGTAAACTCCTGTTGAGCTTCCGGAATTCTCCGTCACAATTAAAGAGACAATTTAATATGTTATGCAAATTGCAAAACTGACTTGGCTCATACGAATTCATTTGAATTTTAAATTGTGCCTGCTTGGCGTTCAAGGCTGATATTAGTAATTTTCTTGGGCGGTTTGTTATTTCCTTCAAACAAATATTTGGCGATGACAAGACGACAAGTAAAATATTATAACTTTTATCAAATCACTTCAAATATTTGCATAGAATATAACAAATGTTTCCAGGTCTGTCTGTGCAGTTACTACAATTCACTGAAAATGTTTGAGTTTTCTACCTCTTCCACCGCTGAATTCCTCCGAAAAGTAACAATCTTGTCATATTAATCCTTTTTGTCTGCCAAACACATTTCTGAATATGCTACACTAAAGCTCAATGGAATAAATTTCTTGATGTCTTGGGGTATTGAACATCGAAAATTCTATTATCCTGAGTATTTTTCATCCGATCAGTATATCCTTGAAGGGTATTGGTTTGAAGTATTCAAAAATTCACATTCGCATGTGAAATCTGTATGTGCTTTAAACAAATGGCATATCCGGGAGATTTCAATGTAAGGAGTTTCATTGGAGACCAAATATTACTGCACGAAAATCCATTTATTCATGCATTCAATAGGGATAGGATAAACCTTCATAAGGAGAGGACTATGCTGCACGAGTGAGTGAAAAGGCAGTTGCAAGAGGGAACGGCGGAAAATTTGCTTCATGGATGTTTATTTTTTTATTGTGAAAAACTACTGAGTGAAGCGTTATTCAGATGTAATATTATATTGTTGTTAATGTTAACGATAATGTTAATATAATTCCAATTGATAATTATTTATTTATTGTAACATTACTATTACTGCAAGAATGTTGTTTACGATTAGAACTTTTCTTAGAAAAGGATTGAAGTTGAATATCGAAATAATGGTTAGACTTAGAGTTTGTTTATTGTGGCCCCTTTTTCGGAAATTTTCCTAAACTTTGAGACTTATAATCGAAAAATCTAGAAAATTTGCCAAATATGGCATTTTTCGAATGCGAAATACCATTTTCGTCATTTAATATATTTCGCAAATTTGTGGAAAATATTGTAGTCAAGCGACAACCAAAACTCCGTTGGAAGCGCCAGACTTCCATAGATAGAAAATACTATCAGATAACGAAGCCATTTTTTTATTTTGAAGACACTTTTCATGTAGATATAGATAAGGAAGGCACTTTCGTAAAGTGTATTGACAGGTGACCTGTGTTAACAAAAGTGTCATAGAGGATACTTTTCATACAAAAAAGTGCTGCCATGAAACTCCTCTTTCAGATAGGATAATGTCATGGATGACGTTTATCTTATAGAAAAGTGCCGTGGAAGACATTTTTCTTATAAAAGTGCCGTGGAAGACATTTTTCTTATAGAAAATGTCATGAAAGATATCCATGTTGTGGAAATCGCTTTTCTTGTAAAAAGGTATTATGGAAGACATTTTTCTTATAGAAAAGTGCCGTGGAAGGCGTTTTTCTGATAGAAAAGTGAAGTGGAAGACGCTTTTCTTATTGAAAAGCGTCATGAAAGATGCTTCTGTTATTAAATATTGTTGTGGAAGAATGTTTTTTTTTACAAAAAATTGTTGCGTTTCATAGAGGAATTTTGTATATAAAGGAAGAACACGAAAGGTACTTCTCATGTAGGAAAGTCTTCTGCGCCACGAGCTGGATACGATACGAAATATCTATAATTCTTCAAAACTTGTGCTTCCTCTATTAGACAGAACTGAAATACGTGAATAATGTATAACAATATTGTAGAACATTGAAATGCGAGCTTCTTAACAGTTTGGGATATGTTAAAGCAGAATAGAAAAGATGTCCTTATTCTGCAATGAAAGCTTTTGAGGGCTTTAAATACAATTGCTACGAGCAAGAGGCAAAGCCAAGTGGTTACTTGTAATGCCATGTTTTGATAAAAATTTTGTTCTGGTTGAGGCCTTAAGCAATTCGTTTTGCTGAAAATACTAGCATGAGCCTTCAAATTTTAATGACTCGATTGTAGTTTCAGTCGATTTTTGTGTGCGATGGCACCATGTCTGTTTCTATTTTCATTATTATAATATTGTTTGTTTTGGTTTCTAGAAAAGACGAATGTATATGTGATTTGTGGAAATTTAAGCTTCCACTTTTAGTGATAGATGACGGTTACATTTTGGTCACCTCTCATTTATTTTATTTGTTGTTTTGTTTGTCCTTTCCCTTGTCTGTGTTGTAATAGAATTTTGAATTTTGTTATAGAATTTTGAAAAATTCTCTCTAACACCGAGACAAGGGCGCAAGAGAAATACATATATAAACATAATAAAATGGAATTATATTTGTTGGAATCGATGGTGCCAATTGTATTTTCTCTGTTTGTCGGTTTATTCTCTAAAATGATTGTAATACTCTCTGGTGACTTTAGCTTCAATTCTAGGCAATGGTATCACTTTTGCCCCCCTTTTTCGAGCTTATGGACCTGCAAATATTTTAATTTCGAATGTATTTTGCTTCAGTTATTTGTTGTGGATGACGTTACCATGTTTATGCCCTCTCTTTCCTGTTTTACTCATGAAAGTGCTAATATAGAAATATATTATTATCCAGCCACTAGCCTGTATTGTAAGAAGTTTGTTCTGCGCTGTGGCAACGTTTCTGGTCTCCCTTCTTTATTTGTGAATGATAAAATCATACATTCCGAATAGAAGGTTTTCGTAGGCTTTTGTTTGGTACTTAAAGATAGATAGTCGTTCCTTACCACCACAAGATGCAATGAGACGTATTTTTTTTTTGTATGCTCAATCTAAGTTTTTTTGCTCAAACTAGATATTTTAAACAGTTTCTACAAAAAATGCAAAGGAAAATGGATTTCGTTAAAGTTTTAAATAAGTTGACAAAATAACTCGTGATGACTCAAATTTTGGTGAATTCACTCAATGTCGAATTGAGGCAAAACTTATATTGAATGTCTACGTGGTGATAACTTTTATTCCGTTTTTCTTTGAATTTTTTTGAATTCTAGCGGTATCATAAATTTCATTTTTCGTATCTTATTGATATTCATATTCGCACCCTTCGTCATGCTCATATTCCTTCTATATCGCAATCTTACTCACAATTCTGGGTACCTGGATGAATTGTTTTAAGTTTTAGGTACTGATAGAGAATATTTTTCATTTGTTGATTAC